>WSFP011306688.1:0-44082 GCA_009831015.1 Picea engelmannii
CAATCAAGGTAAGATAATGCTCAAGAACATAAGTCTGATACAACATTTAGTAATCATGTGATAAACCAGTGATCAAGTATCAACCAAAGATGACGGCAATCTAATCAACGAAAGAAGTGTTTTCACACTTGCAGTTGTGAAAATTGGGTCGAAATTTAATTGTAATGGTCGTAAAGATGAGACGAATGTCCATTAGCACAATGCGACAATGATTTGTCGTAATATGACAAGGGGTGTAGGCAGCTTTTGAGAGCAATCGAAAAAAATTGGGTTGGCTGCCAACAGATACCCATGGACCTAATAAGCTTGCTTGTGATGAGACCCCCTATCCTTTGTTTAGGCCTTGTTTTATTATTTTTCTGGGTCCCTCTTGTTTCTTGCTGAGAATCTTTTTATTGCTTTCTCGGGGATCTCTAGGTGAAGCATATAAAGGTTTTATTTTTAGGCTTATATATTTTACGAGCTTGCTTTTACCTTCTGGTCCTTTATCCCCTTCTTCCCATGAGATAAGGTGCAATCCTAAGAATAGGTCAACCCAATGTCTAGACAAGTGGAATGGGATAGGTGAGTAGGAAACAAGATAGAAAAGTGGTGCTATGACGGGAGCAGACGATGGATTTTTAGAAATCCTCCCTAATGGAAAACCAAAACCTACAAACACAGGCTTGATAGGGCACCCTGTCAATCCCCCCAAACATGGTCAAGCAGGAAAGTGTAAGATCCAAGCAGTTGTTAGAAACAAAAGGAATCAGATGCATACATTTAATGGTTTTGATGATCAAAGTGACACATACCATGATACCCGGACCAATTACCTCATGGAGAAAGAACCTTCTCTGACACGGGACCAAGCTGATGATGATGGATGTTGTTGTTGCTGACAATATAAATATGTTGGAAGAAATAAAAGGTGGGCCCTCCAGGGCCATGCTAAATTCAATCCTGCTCTCGATACTCCATGTCTAGGACCTATGGGCCTCGAGACATGATCTCCTAGTTATCCCTAAAAGTGTGGGATAAGACTCACCATAATTTTTTTATCTCAATCACTTGAGGGGTCGACCACATTGATTTTCAGTAAATGCCCAGAATTATTTGAACTTCTCAAATACAAGATTTTCATTCTTCAGGAAAAAGAGCCATGTTAAATGAGAGAAATCATCAATGAAAATCAAATTTTACCTTTCACCTTCCAGTGAAGGTAATTTAATAGAGAAAACATCATTGTGAACCAATTCCAATAGTTTCTATGCTTGCCACACTTTTCAAGAGTTGAATGGTGCCTAATGATGCTTCTGAAGTACACATCGATTACATACACCTTCAGGGGGAAACACCCTGGGAAATCCAACAAACATATTTTGAGTTGCTAGTGATTATAGACTTTGTAAATTCAAATGTATGAGTCGTATGAAAAATTTGACTTCTCTCATCAACATGAGAAATAAGTGCAATAAGTTCACATTAAGGTTAGGTCGAGTCACAAAACTTGTATAAATTGTCCATCGGGTCGAGAATCTTGTCAGTGAAAATCGAATTCCCTTTCTTCAAATCCCAAACATAGAACTGACTCAACCAAAATTCCACAATCTTACCAGTCTGAGTCAACTGAGCAATAGACAACAGATTGGCACTAATATTTGGCACATGATAGACATCGACAATTTTACCATGTTGAGAAGATACATCACCCTAACCATCAACATGCAAAGAAAAATCATAAACAACATAGATTATAATCTCCTTATCTTTATTTGGTCGACAGGTTTCCATGTAGATCCTTAGATATACGGCTCTCACTGCTTCATGGATTCAGCCTTCAACACTTACCAAGCTCTCTTAACACAATTTCCCTGAAGGAGAAACCTATAGACTCGCGAATCTTACACCACGCATCCTTCTTAACCAACGGTCGAGACCTACTCTACGAATTCAGGAATCAGTGCTTGCCAAACCCAATCAACAAAAATCCCCCAAAGGAGAAACCTTTGAACTTGTGGATATTATGCCATGCATCCTCCTCGACCAATGGTCGATATCTAATCTGCAAATTCAAGCTTCGATGCTTGTCAAACCCACTCAACACAAATCCCATGAAGGAGAAACCTCTGGACTTGCAGATCTTATGCCATGTGTCCTCTTCGACCAATGGTCGAGATATGCTCCACAACTTTAGGCTCTGGCGCTTGCTAAACCCACTTAACAAACCCCCCCCAATTGAGAAACCTTTAGACTCATGGATCTTGCGCTACGCGCCCTCCTCGACCAACGGTTGAGATCTACTCTATGACTTTGGGCTACGACAGTTCTCATACTTTGAAACCCCGGGACAAATTTCTCTGGAGTACAAAGTCTCCGGACTACAGGGTCTCCTACCACGTATCCTTGGCTTCTATGGACAAGATTCACTCCATCTCGTAGAGCTTCAGAGGAACTTGCAATTCCCTTACCTATCCAATTACCTGGACTCCCGGACATCCATGGATCTGTTGACACATGTCCTCCTAGATTCGACGGTCCAGATTTACTTTGTTACTCCGACGTTTGAGAGTTTCGACGCTAGACCTCACCAAACCTCCTGAAGTATACTTTTCTGGAGTGCTTAACACCTCCCCTCCTATACCTAATCTAACAGCTGAGAATGACCCATACTACATTTCCAAATCGATGGTCCTCATTGATTTGCGACTTCGGCCTCTGGCTACTTTCGAGGAACATGGAGTCACGAGTCCCGAAGTCCCAAAGTCGAAAGAGATAAATCCTTTCAGACTAGCGCATGGTTCCTAGGCCCTAGTTACATGGGTCCTTGGGAAAACTTAGGGGCTTAAGTGTGAATCCCATTTTGCAGCAAAGGGGTTAAGGACCTAGGCAAGATCCCTCAGTCAGATGGGTTCATAGTCTAAGGAAAAACTCCCTTCTCCCATAGAATTCAGACTTGACGTTCTTCCTAAGTTAAACTTCACAAGGTTGCAGGACTTAGGAATTCCAGTCTATCCCACCCCGACTCTCCTGCAGACTCACATCCCATGACTCTCTAATAGTTGAACTGAGATAAATCCAAGATCACATAGATATACGGTTTACATGAATCAAAAAACATTTCTAATAATTATTCAAATAATGAAAGAACAAAATCCCAAACACAAACATTTCAATCATGCATTTCAATTTATGTACACATACATTCAATCATGCATTTTGATTCATGAGCTCAGGGTAAAAGAGACACTTATCTATTATAAGTTGTAGTCGACCGACTGACTGTGGGTGTTCACCTCTCCACCCAACCATAGGCTCAGATACATCCATTCTTGGCACTCTGACCACCCCTGTGCCAAGCCATGATATCACTAGGGAACTCTTTGCAGTTCCTCAAAGGTTTTTTTTATTTTTTACAACCTATGTGAGGTTTATCAAATGCTCCCTTAGAATCAAGCTCACTATATTCATCTTGGGTCGTTTATTCTGCATATCATCTATCATGCCTTCTTCATCAGTGTGTCTCTCCTTCTCTCTGCAGAGAATTATGTGCCTCATCTCTTCTCGATTGTCTACACCTATCTATATCCTTGCTCGCACACCCTTATTGGGAGGTTTATTTTCCCATTCTATCATGTTCCTTCTATCAGAAGGAAACTTAGGTCATCATGGTATGTCGAACCCTGTGGTACTTTAGGCTGACATTCTTCAGTCATACCATGCTTCCATTCATGGGGGTGGTTGATGGTTCAACCACTGGTCCTTTCCTTTATTAATTGATTTCTCCCATTGGGATCTGGAGAGGGTGGGTTATTCCCAACAAGGGGAAATTTGGGGTCATACACTTAATGAACCTTCACCAAATTTTTCCTCACTCTCTCCTCTAGTGATATCATGGCTAGTACTTCAAGGATTCACCCCTATAGTCAGTCATGGGAAAATCTAAATAATACAATTACATTTTTCCCATGCAATAACATGGTTATTATAATTAATGATTAATTGCAATATCGAGGAAACAGGGGTATTACAATTCCCTCCCCCTTAAAAGGAACATCGTCCTTGTTGTTCTTTCTCAGTAACACTTGTCATGCCTTTGTCATTCAGTTGCTTCATAAATATTGATGCTCTTTCTTGGTCAATTCATTTCAAACTCTGCCTTCGTCACATGTCTTCAGTAACCTTGGACAACAAGCATATTAATCATAGCTTTCATGCATAAGCATTTTATTGTTGCATAAAATTAAAGAAAATTTCATAACTTAGCACAATACTCATCTATGCAGTTCGTGGATTCATATCCACGTGGCTATCTTATTATACTAGCTCACTATTTTATTTTTTCTAGACAGACCCATTTTGTGCATGATCCCAATCAATATTTTTCAAGGATTATCAAAGTCTCCTCTTCCTTGTGGTCAGTCACCTTCCAGGCCCAGGCTCATGCATCCCCTTTTCTGCTATACAATCCCTCGGGAAATCCATCTTGCCTTGCCAAGGATTTCTTGCACAATAAGAGTTATAGAGACTTTATTGAACCTTACATTTGAGGTGTCCCTCGGACTTTCTCTATCGAGGAATCCCTCCGGCTTGTGTTGCCACAACATAACATGTTTGGGGTGAGCATGGCTTACCAAAGGGTTCTCATGGCTTAGAAGTACCCATATTTCACACTTTCTAGCTTGAAAACCTTCTTTTGTTGTCCCTAGACAGATATTTTTCATCTCACCTGTATCACAAGCATACAAAATTATGAGAAATTGTCATCCATTTCAAATTCAGAATTTTATTGCAAATTTGTCACCCACAGATTTTCCAATTTCCTTATTTATTTTCAGATATGTTCTGCATAGGAACCAGATCCAAAAACATGGGGCTTTCCTCCCCATAGTAGTTTGGCTCAATAGGCAATTGGTCTTCCTTATGGACTTACACATTGCCATACCCAAGACCCCCCCCCCCCTTTTTTCTTCCTGCAATTCATTATTTATACAGCCAAACAAATTGTTAGTTTCTCATGTATATATATTATCACAACACATTTAAAATGGCATCACAAACATTTCTTAACTTGTGCATTCTAACACTTTCATCACATCTATACAAACATGAAAGGAAAACTCATTCCTTCCTTATGCATCATTTCTTCCTACCATAATTTTCAAAATGTAATTCAATCAATTAAGTGAACTTAATCCATGGTGTTAATATGCATGGCCATATTCACACCCAATGAACCCTTGCATTGATTTTCAAGTTTCCACACTTGGTGACAAGCACTTTTCCATGGTGTTTTGGAGTTTAGCCAAAATCTTCGTTGTATGGCTTATTCATTCTTGTTCATTATTGCAGTAGGATTGTGCTTCCTGTTGCAGGTTGATCATGATCCCAAATTAGCACATATGAAACTATAAGTTTCTCTTGAATTCTCCCAAGCATTCTTCCTTGATTAGTAAATAAGGTGCCAACACTCATGGCTACCCAATGTTTCTTCTCTTTAACACTTATATAATGTAACTAAAATGTTGGAAGGTCCGCCTTCCCCAATGGAAAAATCCATTGTCCGCCCTTTATGCAAACATGCATTTCCTCAAAACAATTTCATGCCATGTGCTAACTATGAGCACTTTTATTCCCAGTCTCCCTAGATTGGTCATTGCACCCATGGTACTCTTTACTCCTGCATTTTCTTGCAAGGATTATAACTTATCCTTGACTATCATAGACTACCTATTTCTATTATTTAGGTTTTTTTCTAGAATCCTACCCTACTTGGGTGTCAATGGCATAAAACAACCACTTCAGATTTATTTTCATATCATTAAGATAATGAAACCTTTTCATAAGGGATCCTTATCAAATCCCTCTATACCTTATGCCATATAGGAATGAACATTTTGATACATATTTGGGCTACTGGCACCCTCTTTCCGATATTACCTCATCAGTGATGCTCTATGGGGACCTTTTAAAGTCCCCTCAACAATCTTTTAATGACAACCTTCTCATAGTCATCCTTTGCTTGAGGTTGTTCACCATTGGCAACTGTATTTCTCAACATCTCTAATTCCTTTCTACACATGTCATACATCATGACTATTAATTGTCAGGCAATGTAAAAATGTATGTATCACTTCAACAAAACACTTTCAGATATGTCCTAGCATATCCTTAATGTTTCCACGAATGAAACACAAAAACAAAATCAATTATTTCTACAGCCATGCAACCATAATCCCTATGATTTCAAACACTTATCTTCATTAGTAAATCAACCTCTCGTACCAGATAAATACAAAAATCAACCAGGAAGGATTCAAGGAACTCTCCCTTGGTCAAACTCCTTCTACACATCCATGTACTTTCAATCCAACTGAGTTATTTTCCAAGGCCTCACTGCCTTTACTTTATATGGATCAACCAAGCCCATTCAATCAAACATACTCATTTATTCATTCTCTCTTTTCTAGTTGTACTTATTCTCACAATTGTCCATCTAAGACATACAACTTTGTAAGCAATTCAGAGTTCTTAGGGTGGAAAAAGTGTTCCTCCTTTTTCCTTTTCTTTTCTTTTTCAATTTACTTCTTATTGTGATCTTCCTGCTCTTTTCCTTGAGTAGCCTAGGTTAGGCCTCACCCTGACCTTTTGAATACAGAAACATACGTTAATAGAAAACTTTTTGTTTATAATGGATCATGAACCTCTGCACCCTGCACATTACCATTCGGTTATCAGAATGGTAATTACTCATTTATTAGTCTTCTATTCATTACATGATGTTTTCAAAATGTAATCCATGATATATATATATATATATATATATATATATATATATATGCTTGTGGTTCATTGCTTAATTCTCATCAATCATTAGGTTGTGACTTTGTTCCCCTGACAGAGTCTTCACATAGTTCCTCCACAGGGAACTCCTTCAGCATGCAACTTCCTTATTGCATATCCATCACTATCTGTGATGGCCCCAACCTTGAGTTAGCTTCATCTATTTACCAACTATTCCATAAGGAATGTAAACATGCATATTTTTCATGCATCCAAATTATGTATCCACACATATTATGGTTTTTTTAACTTACATCCATGAGGTACTTAACCATATGCATAATCATAATCCTGTGTGTAGTTGTCATAGGTATATTTCACATCCCACCTACAAATCTATTTTAAAATCAGTCAACTCATGATTGTTCACAATCATTCTCATGTGACCCTCAAAGGAAGAATCATTTGCCTCTTATCATGACAACAGAGCATCCTTGTTCGTTCACTTTTTCATCCATTTATACTAGTCTTTCCTAAGGGAATGGAGAACATTCCCCTTAAGCTATCATTCAAAAAAAAACTTTCATGACTCTTCAAAATGGATTCAAACATGCATCCATGGTATTCACTTAATCTTTTCAAGTGCAATTCTTTCCTTACATATCACTCATCAAGGAAGCCATATTATGCCTTTAGCATATGTATATCCTTACATAATGCATGTGCATCACTTGCAAATTTAATATCTTTATGCCTGATTGGTATTAATATCATTTTTCATGTCAAGAAGCCTCACAATGCATTAACCCATGCATTCAAACACATACAAACCTAGCCAAACATTCATCATGCAATCTCATTGCTTTCACCCTTTCCATGTCATACATGGATTTATCAGACTTCCAGATCCTCCTCCAAGGATATTGTTGTCATCCTTATGACAAACCTCATGGGGACACTCAACATTGAGCTTCCCTCTCGGTTGTGAGCTTGCAATCATAGCATTATTTTAGGCATGTATATACACATATTTTCATATATGTAGGTGAATCTCTTGTACCTTTCTACCTCATTCATATATCTATATTTCATTCATGTCGTTACACCCATGTTGTCATCGGGTCATTATTGACCAATGAAAACTAGCAACGGGTCTTACACTACAACCATCCATAGGTTTAATTGAGTTTATTTGCATGTTACATTCATACAACCATTATAGGTCAAGTAAACTGACCCTACACATTTTCATCAAGCCTCTGGTCATGAGGATAAATACATATATTCAGGGTTTAATCTTTTAGTAATGCAGTAATTATAATTGCTAAGGATCTTCCCTGTCTTTACCAAATGTCCTTAACCATGAAGGAATTTTTCATGAGGATATTAATCCTTACATGATCAGCCATCTTAATTACAAGAAACTTTTCCTTCCCTATCATATAGACAATGTTACACTATAACAGAACAACTAAGTTCATGTCCCTTGTTTGGCTTATGCAGCTTCATGACAGAATTTATGCTACCTCTATCGGTCACCATGCTATTTTAGTCTAAATATCAGGGTTCTTTAGTGACAGATTAGAGTCACTCATATGAATAGTCTCATAGTCTAATCCAGGTGGATATCGGTGGCCACCCACCTTTTCCAATTGGCTCAAAACAATTTTCTGGCAATTTTGGTAATTTACTATTTTTGGCAGTTTTTCGAGTCTTGAACTTTTGCAGTCGTTTTGAGGCCCTAAGCGACGTTTTTTGGGCATGGTTCAATAAAAAAATATCAATATGATATTTTCAATAAACTATTGTATTCCTCGAATATATCTTTCTAACGATGTATCATATGCGTCAAACGGAGATAGTATGCCAAAGTTACGACCCTGAGAAATTGATGTACCAATTTACCCTAACGGGGCCCACATGACTTTTGGCGCTTCATCTCCTAGGGTTAGATTTTTGGATGTTTAGCGTTTTTGACATTCCTGTTTATTGTAAAAAGGCCTTCAAAGCCTCATTGTAATCATATTCTTGTGAATGAGCGCAGCCATCACATCTCTTCTCAGAGATAAGCCGCCACCATTCTAGCAAGCTTGTTTTCTGTTGCAGTTTGCAGTTTCAGCTTATTTCCTTATTGAATAGAAAACCAGTTTTGTTGTATCTATGTTATTCTATTTTAAGAATATGTTAATAACTTGTATTCATTTCGTCCTGCTCATAAAATTTGGATCAGTGGTATCAGAGTGGTATGCTCCTTTTCGTCTTAATGCATGTCCCCAATGAGGTCAGAGTACAAAGAATTGGTTCTTGAGATTGTTTCTCTTGAGGAAAAAATATCTCGCATGCCCAAGCGACCTCTCATTGAAGGAGAAAAGAAAGATGATGGGAAAGGATATCCTTTCAAAATGTTTCTTGAGGAAGCCCTCACACAACATAGGAACAAGATGATGGATAGTTTTACGCAAATCCTTCGATGGCTACCAACATGCGACGCATATTCTTCAAGCGGAGGTGTCGCCCCCTTCAAGGTACAAATCAAATTTGATATTCATGTATTTGAAGGTCATATAGACGCAGATGTTGTAGACAAGTAGTTGAATCTACTAGAAGGATATTTTTTTGTCCATAACTTTTCGAATAGAGAAAATATTACTTTTGCGCTCCTCAAAGTCGTTCCCCATGTCAAAGATTGGTGGGAAAATTTCTGTGAGAAAAAGGAAACAGAGGAACCCTCATTATTTAGAGTCACGACCATGTGGGAATCCTTCAGGGATGTTATTAAGGAACAATACTACCCTGTCGTAAATTATGACGACTTGTATACCAAATGGAACAGACTGCGGCAAGAAAGAGACCAAGCAGTGCTAGAGTTCACAAATATCTTCCATACCTTGTGCACCAAGATGTGTATCAAAGATTCGGAGAAAAATATGGTGCTAAAGTATCACGGTGCTCTGCATATATACATCTAGACCGAAATGGAATTTCTGGACATCTCGTACTTGGGCATAGCCTACCGATATGTCATCAAAATCAAGTAGAAGCTAAAACAAAAGATGCGACAATTTGGGCCTAGGAACCCCCCACATAAAAAGCCAGGAAAGGGAGGCCCCAACCCACAGAACAAAGGACATAGAAAATATGGAAAGTATCAGGACAACTAGTCCAAGCCACAAGCAAAGAAAGGACACTAGAAAGACAAATAAAGATACCTGGAAGTGGTGCAACTTCCATAAGAGACCTTGGCATAACACTGTTGACTGTCGCTCAAAGTAGTCACTGGTGGCTGAAGTAAAAGCCTTTAAATCAGATGCGGGTTCTGAATATGAGTCAAAACCAGAAACGGGAAGAAGTATCATTGATGTGGAACCTAGTGCCACCATTGCTACCACCAAGCTCCAGCCTGGTGAACCAGACGAGCCAGAAGAAGGAGAGTGCTTGTTCCATTCATAGATGTGGGTAAAATGTACCCTATTGCACTTCATCATTGATAGTGGTAGCCAGAAGAACCTCATCTCAGTAGAGGTCGTCAAGCGGCTAGCCCTCCCGACAATGCCGCACCCACAACCCTACACCATTGGATGGCTCTGCCAAGGGAGCGTTCTCTGCATCAGCCAACAATGTTGAATGTTGTATGACATCAAGCCCTTCAAAGATGAGGTATTGTGTGATGTTTTTCCTCTCGAAGTTTGTGATGCTATTTTGGGCCAACCTTATTTATGGAAACGTCATGTTGTATATGAGTCTAGGCCTCGTAGTGTTATTATTACTTTGAATAGGAAATTGTACAGGATAACCGAGGCATTCCCACCTAGTGCTATTTCCTTGATCTCTGCCAAGAAATGTAGGAAGTTCAGCTATCATACAGGGAAGTTTGTATTCTTCGTGATTCTCTCTCAAAATGAGCGAAAGATCATAGCCACATATAGGGTCTATGTGGCCGACCTCTCCATATAGCATAAGTAAGTATATAAGGTCGTGGAATAATACTCGAATATCTTCTCCTCACCTATCGGGGTATATTTTCACTGTCAAGTCAAGCACCCCATCGATCTCATCCCCAGCTCACCACTGCCCAATTGCCATTCTATCACCTTTCTCTATTAGAGAATGACGAGATCAAGAAACAGATCCAATAACTTCTCCACAAGGGGCACATCTGTCCCATCTCATCACCTTGTGAGATCCCAATCGTGTTGGTACAGAAGAAAGATGGAACTTGGAGACTCTACATTGATTACCAGCCTCTGAATAAAATCACAGTCAGAAATCGATACCTAATTCCCTGAATCGAAAACCTCCTTGATCAACTCATGGGGCCCAAATACTTTAGTAAGATTGATCTAAATTCCGGCTACCACCAGGTATCGATAAAATAGATAGATGTATGGAAGACCACCTTCAAGTCAAAGGAAGGCCTTTTTGAATGGTTGGTCATGCCCTTTGGTTTGACAAATGCTCCAACCACTTTCATGAGGATGATGGATGATATACTATGACCATTCACCAATACTTTTGTAGTGGTGTATCTGGATGACATTCACATTTACAACAAGACTTGGGCAGAACACTTGCAGCATGTTCAATAGGTTATGCACACCCTGCGACAGCACAAGCTATATGCCAATTTGGAAAAATGCTCCTTCGACATGGACAGGGGCCATTACCTGGGCTACATTGTTGATCAGCATGGAATACATGTGGATCCATCCAAGATCCAAGTCATCCATGACTAGACAGCCCCAACCACACTCACTGAGCTTCAGAGCTTCTTGGGCCTTGCCAATTTCTATCATAGGTTCGTGTTGGGATTCTCCCATATCGCATGGGCCCTCAGCCAAATAACCATGGGTGGTGGTAATGTGAAATTTGCGTGGGGTCGGTCCCAACAACAAGAATTCAATGATTTGAAGAAGTGCTTGTGCTCAGCCCTAGTACTTTCACTACCAGACCTGTAATGACCCTTTGAGATTGAGATAGATGCTTGAGACTATGTTGTGGGCATCGTTCTCACTCAGCATGGACACCCCGTGGCCTATCATAGTGAGACACTATCAAATTTTGTCTGTAAGTACCCTATTTACAACAAATAAATGTAATCCATTGTGCAAGCCTGCCACCAGTGGAGACATTAAATTCTTTGGAAGGAGACAGTCATCCACACTGATCATAAGCCACTACAGTTCATGCAGACACAAGACAAATTGCAGAATGACCACCATCAAAAGTGGTCCACATACTTGCAACAATTCCACCTCAACATCAAGTATAAAACAGGAATCACCAATCGCGTCATTGATTGCCTCAGTAGACCGTCAGTTGTGGCACTCTCCATGGTGCTAGACTCTTGTATCCATGAGACCCCTGGATGGCTCCAACTCTATGAGACATACCCGAACTTCGCCACCACCTACCAAATGTTGGGTGAAAATGCAGTTGTCGATAATTTCCATCTTCAGGATGGGTTGTTGTGTCGTCTGGGACATATCTGCATTCCATCAAGCGAGCTAGTGAAGCTGATCTGGGAATCCCACTACATTCAGGTGGCAGGACACTTTGGCATTGAAAATACAGTGGAAATTCTACAGAAACATTTCTACTGGTCGAAACTTCGACAGGGGGTCAACAAGTATATTAGGTCCTGCACTGCCTACGCTATTGCCAAAATGACCACTAAGAAACAAGGCCTGTACACCCCTCTTCCTACTCTTGAAAATCCATGGTAATCCATCTCAATGGACTACATGTCGGGCCTCCCATCCACCAAGCAGGGAAATGGATTTTTTTTTGTGGTTGTTGATCGCTTTTTAAAGATGGCGATTCTAGTTGTCTGCAAGAAGAGAATCACAGTAGAGGCCACTCCCAAGCTCTTCTTTGAATGAGTCTGGGTACATTTTGGAATCCCACAAACCATTGTCTCATATCGAGATAGTTTATTTCTCAGCGCATCATGGTTGAGCCACTAGTCACTGTTGGACACCAAGCTCACCAAATCTACGACCTTCCACCCCCAGAAAGATGGAAAAATCGAGTTTGTATATCGATTGATTTTTCATATCCTACACATGTATAATTCCAAGCACCCTCACACATGGGATGAGAGTCTTCCCTATTTCCAACATATCTACAAACGATCCCTGCATAGCTCAATCGGCCATAGCCCCTTTCAGGTGGGGTTTGGATTCCAACCATAGGGTCCCATAGATGTTTCACTTCCCCTTGCAATCACCTTGACTGAATCATCTCCTGCTCCAACTGAAACTGACAAAGACACCTGGTTCATTGAGCATATCCAGCACATCTGCCAATAGGTTTAGGATATCCTACATAAATCCAATGACAAGTAGAACAAGCACCATGATCAACATTGGGTGCCACATAAGTTCTAGGTGGGCGACAAAGTTTGGTTTCACTTGCAGAAAGAACGCCTTACATGACCCCATCGGAAGCTTCTCCCACTCTGTTATGGGCCTTACACCATCACCAAGGTTGTGGGGGATAATGATTTTGAGCTCAACATTCCTCCTTTCCCTGGCCTGCACCCAGTATTCAACGTGGATCTCCTTCAGCCTTATTTCCCACCATTATTGGACACCTCAGAAGTAGCAGAACCACTGACACCAGTGGAGATCAACCCTGACTGCATACAATAGACATCCAGTGATAAGATTGTGGACACACAGATCAAGGGAACTCGATAGCAAAGAATCCAACTTTATCGATTCGTCAAACCATGGCAGCTCCTGCACCAAGGCAAGTGGCTCACCCAGGGCCAAATTCAGCAGAAATTGCCTCATCTAATGGGGAAAATCAATGCAATGGAGACCATTTCTTCCTAAGGAGGGAGGATTTATCCATGTGGATATCAGTGGCAACCCACCTTTTCCAATTGGCTCAAAACAGTTTTCTGGCAATTTTGGTAATTTACTATTTTTGGCAGTTTTTCGGGTCTTGAACTTCCGGAGCCGTTTTAAGGCCTTAAGCGACATTTTTTGGGCATGGTTCGTTCAAAAAATATCTTCATGGTATTTTATAATAACTATTGTATTCCTCGAATATATCTTTATAACTATGTATCATATGCATCAAACGGAGATAGTATGCCAAAGTTACAACCCTGGGAAATTGATGTACCAATTTATCCCGACAGGGCCCACATGACTTTTGGCGCTTCATCTCCTAGGGTTAGATTTTTGTATGTATATGGTTTTTGACATTCCTGCTTATTGTAAAAAGGCCTTCAAAGCCTCATTGTAATCATCTTCTTGTGAATGAGTGCAATCGTCACATCTCTTCTCAGAGATAATCCGCCACCATTCTAGCAAGCTTGTTTTCCACTACATTTTACAATTTCAGCTTATTTTTTTATTGAATAGAAAACCATTTTTATTGTATCTCTGTTATTCTATGTTAAGCATCTGTTAATAATCTGTAGTCATTTAGTCCTGCTCATAAAATCCGGATCACATTCATAGAGGAATCTCTCCTTAAACTCCCTCTTATAGTTATATGAGTATACCAAGCCATATCCAAATGGATACCATCCACCACCGGGTGTCAATATGACCCATTGGTCATCCAAAGGTTTTTTGACACCTCTTTAATCATACCTAACATTGGTCTCTCATTAATCCTTTGTTCATGAGGGATCGTATACATATATTGGGTTTAATCCTTTATTAAAGATGTAATTATTACTACTATGGATCCCTTCGATCCATTCACATCCAAGTCTTGTTATTAGTGCTCATCAACATAATCCCACCCCTCTAGGATTGGCCATCATTTCTTAAAAGAATTGGAAGGATTCCTCTACCAAAGACTAGCATGATTCAATGTCATTGGGTGAAATCCCAACTAAATTTTAATCTGCCTCCTTCTACTCAAGGAACTTATGCAGAATTTTTTTTGTTTGGCAGTAATATTCTTAACAGGCTCATATTAGCCTTAGGAGTCAAATATTGTTTTTGTATAATAGCACGTACCATTGCAAGGTGAATTCAACTTCTTCATTTGGAAACGCTAGCAACACACAGTGACTATTTCCAAAACATCTATCCACGGTAGCAGGCTTCATTCCTCTCTTTGGTAGAGGTGTGACTAAACCTCTTAGGAATGTAGTAAGATAGGGTGCTACCTCTAAAGTCTCCCAAGTATGTTTTCATATGACTCGTGCATGATACCAATCAGGCCATGTGTTATTTCCATGCTATGATACCAATTTGTAACACACCCAACCCATAAATACCCTTTCTAGGGATGTGGCATCAAATTTTTGCATTTCCTTTGGTTCAGTTTTGGTCCCATACATAAGAAAAAATCTCTTGTAGACATTCTCGAAGCTTACATCTCTTACTGTACACTTGAGCCAGCTAGAAGGGTCATCCTCATGACCTTGAGTTGAAAACTGAGGCCTAAGGACCTTCGTTAGCAAAGGTTTCGACACTTCGGAGGTTCCCGATCTTCAGGAATTCTGAGGGTGTCGTCAATTTTCCCCGATCATCGAACAATGGATGAAATCGATGGTATACGTTCTCCATTTAAATCCTACAGTTAAGGAGGGGGGTTTTCGGTAATCTAAATGAATCACCTTTCTCCAAATCCCCGACATCCCGAAGTGTCGCCATGTTCCCTCAGCCCTTCGGTGTTCAGCCTTGTTGGCCCTCGACCAAGTTTTGAGGAAACATTGGTCATGTTTGACCACTTTTGGGACTTCAACAGGCTGATCGAAGATGGAGCACCCAGGCGGAGCGGATATCACGAGATCTTGCTTGTTTTGCGGGCTTGTGGACCCAGCAAAGGGTTTTAGGGTTTATGTAATGGGTTAATGGATGTCGTCCCATGGGTTTACCCATGATTAGGCCTTTTTGTAATGATATAAATAAGTAGCTAAGCGATGTAAAAAGTAGATCTGGTTGTTTATGTGCAACATATGTGGTAGATCTAGTTGGCTATGTGCACCATATGTGGTATATTTGGTTGGTATGTGCACCATATGTGGTAGGCCTAATCGGCTTAGTGCATGACTACTAGTGGCTATGTGCATGATAGATTGATTTCAACTTATTGCAAGACGTGTAAGTGCTTTGTGCTATCGTGGAGTTGGCTTTGTGCCTTGACCTGATTTTGAGGAAGGTGGATCTAGTGTGTTGTGCACAGATCACCTATCAACTATGGAGTTGGGCTCTGTGGCTTTGTGCATAGGAGCAAATGAATGTAAGTAGATCGAATACCAATAAAGAAGAATAAGAAGAAGTTGGTGGATGTATCCCCACATTGAGGTGAACCATGTGTATATTGTTGGCTAAGTTCTCTGTTAAGTATTGCAATCACAGATCTATGTCCTAGCTTGGTTGTAGACACTTGAGTCCTACAACCCCCCTATCTCTACCTCGGGTGAGACTTCATATGCTTCATATGTGTTGTCGAAAGGGTCGGTAGTTAGGGTTTTTTTGGTGCGTTGTTGAAGCGTTCAACCCTGGGTCTACCCCTGTGCCAACAAATGGTTCCATTGTTGAGACCTGAAAATGTGATTGCTGGGAACTGAAGAAAAGAGAAAGCTTTGTGCATAGATCTGTTATTATAGTGTGCAGTATTCTACTTGACTTGCGAAGGTCTCTGTTAAGAAACAAACTGGATCTAAAAGAAGGAGGTAATATCTTAAAGCTTTGTGCTCTAGTAAAGGTAAGATAAGTGGAAATGTTTTCTTTGAAAATATGAATCTAGGTATGTTTGATAGATTTTGTTCTAATTTGAATGTTAGGGAATAGATAGAAGAAAGAGTTGATCTGAAAAAATTTGATAGAAATAGAGAAAGATATGTTAATCCTATGCATAGAAAGAATTTTTGGACTAATAAGTGGATGCAGGAACCTAGAAAGAATTTTTAGCAGGTACAACAATGTGATCCCAGTGCATAGTACAGGAGAGGCTGGGATCATTTAAAAGAAAGAGAGGATTGACATTGTGTTATAATTGCAGAAGATCGGGACATATTGCTAAGGAATGCCCTGGTACAGGTCCTATTTGTCTTTGTTGTAAAGATATTGGTCGTGAAGTTGAGGATTTCCCAAGAATGATTTCTAAAGTTGAAAATATGAACAAGAGACAACAAAACTATAAAGAAGGTCAAGAGACTGAGAATCATACAGAGAAATCTCAGACTATGTTAATACAGTTAAAAGAAGAAATGGATGATCACAGAAACATCGGTTTACCAGAGATCCTGAGAGAAAAACAATGCATAGTTACAAGGATAGAAGACTACAACATAGACTGTGTATTGGATGAAGAAACACATGTGAATATTATGCCAGAAAGCACTTGGGAAATTTTGGGAAAGCCTGCTATGATACCTTCATTGGGAAGGATAGGCTTGTTTAAAGGAAAGATGATAACCCTATGCGTAAGACTTACTAATATACCTATGATTTCTCATGAAACGTCAATAGAAGAGGACTTTGAAGTTATTAGGTTTGTTGAGAAATTCTCCCATCTCCATATTTTATTAGGAAAGACTTGGATCGAGAAAGATCGGATTAGAAGGCAAGCAAAAGAGGAAGCTACAAAAGAAAAAAGAAAAAAAAAAAACATGAACTAAGGGATTTCATAGCTCAAAGAATATATCGACTGATAGAAGAACGAGGAGTTGAATCTAAGCAACAGAATGAAAGAAAAGTAGTTGTCAATTTTAAAAGAGCGCAAGAAGGTTTAAAAGACCTCTCAATGCAAGAAGAAAGTATGTCCACCCAGGACCAAGCAAGCAAAGAGGTATTATCTCTAACCCCTTTGAAATAACACTAGCAATGAAAAGTCACTATGCTAAGAACATATAAGAATAAGAATGGAAAGAGGAATCCAGAGACTCAGATCATAGGAAATAAGGCAAGGAAGCCAAGTTAGAAAAACTATGGGAAGTTCTAGAAAAGACTTCACAGGAGACAGATCTGCAGAACTTGAACCCCGTCAGAATAGAAGAACAATGCGGAATGGGACTTTTTTGCGGCAAAGCTATAAGACCGTTGGAGGCGCCCTGACCGTTAGAATGACGCTCCAGAATTTCTAGAAACGTAGTTGTTGCTAGAAATATCTCCATTGGACCGTTGAGATCGCGCCATAACGAATGGATTCATATTGATTCCTGCCCATTGAAGGAATTTGTTACAATGTTGCTTATTTAATCTGTCAGACATTGCGTCGGGACCACTTTTTTCAAACTGATATATTTGAGCTAATAGAGAATCGATTTAACATTGCGTTGTACTTTCTAGACCTCGCCATCCATTTGAGTATCTTGCTTGTTTGTTCGCCTACCCGAGTTATTTGATTACAAGTGTGGATGTCGGGAAAACGTAGCGTGTTAGAGAAGTTTGTGGAAGAAATACTTGTAGACCTCATGACTGAGAGAGTCATGTATGTGGGAATACATGCATCGTTGACTAGCATATTTCAAGCATCCCCATTGACTGGACAGCGTTCTGGCCGCACTGCTAAGAAACAAAACAAGCACTGCGAAGATCTGGCTAACACGAATTAGATCCCATCGGTCTTGCTGAACTACATCCCTCTTTTGGCTGGTGTGGTTAATCGTGATAGTATCCCACAGGATTTCAAGTACACACTGATCACCGTGTACATCCCGAAGGGGATACACGTAGTTGGTTCTTAGTTAGGACATATCCCAGTGTTGAAGAACAATGACTTCAACCTCGAAGACAGGAAGAACTATTCGATGCTTGCACCACATAGGTATTTGATGAATATTATTGGGAAGAAGCAGTGCATAGTCTCCCATCCATGGATAAAGGAGCTCGCGCAGTCAATGTTATTGAATGTAATGAAGATACGCCACTTCGATCGACATCAAGAAGTTAACGCTTGCATTAAACTCCTCCTATCGTGCTACCATGGAGGGTATATTTGGCTCGACAGGTGCGTCACTGTGGATCCAGTGCTACTCCACCTCATCATAGGACTGAGTATGCAGGGACCGGACCCTCACCAATTCTACCCAGTGAAGACTTCAGATCACTCCCTGGCACAGTGTATAAAGGAAGACTACGATGATGTAGAGAAGGGAAAGAAAGCTTACAAGGTAGCCTCCATCTAGGATGGTGCAGTGCACCTAGCTTGTCAACTTATAGTTGGTAAGATCGTTATAAATAATCTCCCAATGCAGGTCATAGGCTTTGTAGTAGACCTCGCAGGGAAGTGCATAAAAGGCATGCAAATGAACTGCGCGAGTTACCTTGTCAACAAGCTGGAGAAGGACTGCCGCAAAGCACAAGATCAGGGATATGAGTTTCATTTTAGTTGGCTATTGATATTGATCACATTTGTCTCTTTACAAATGCCGGAAGGAGCATCCTTCCCAGAAGTTGAGCCATATGAGCCGTTGGTCGCAAGTTTATCCACCTTGGGGTATACAAATGATATGGAGAAGCAGTGGAAATCGAATGCGATGTTTCATGCTTACTACTTATAGCTGAAGCGCTCCATTGAAGCATTTCCACAAATGACCCCAAACACTTTTCATCATTATAGGCCGTTAGGGAAGTTTTGCGTAGATCGACACTTTATTTACATCACTGCGTGCAGGGATGAAAGTAAGGAGGAGCTGCAGTCCTATTACAAGTTGACCGACGAAGACATGGAGGAGATCACCAAATAATGACCAGCAGAGTTTCGTGTACCGATCGAAGATGTAGAGCTCTCTAATCCCGACATCATCAAAAGCCCCTTGGTCACCTGGGTCAAACATGATGGAAAGACTAGAGTGAAGAAAAAGAATAAAAAGGAGGAACTACAAAACATAGAAACCGATGAGGAGGACAGCGCCTCAAGAAAAAGTAGGTCGGACTCACCTGCAGGAGGAGGAGGAGACAAATTGAACCAAGAAGAAGGAGGAGAATAAGGAGAAAATAAATACAAAGGCAAAGTTACACCACCGAAGGATCCCCTTACAGAGTCCGAAACATCGAAGAAAAGGAAGGTTTCCCCACATAAACCCTCAGCACGAAAGAATACTCGAGCCAATAAGCCTCAGTCAAAGAATGTGCTCACAGTGGATGATTTCGATCTCATCATCGCAATCATGGAGGATTCCTCAGAGGATATCCTGTAGATACATGAAGCGAAGAAAGAAACATTGTAAGACAGAATAGAGAAGGATCTCGAGGACATATGACAAGCTATCCATTCGAGCTACGCAGTACCTATTGCGCCTTCTTTAGCGGAAATTGTAGAATTGGGGGATGAGCCCACCCAATTACGATGGTTAGAAGATGCAACAAAGGCTTGACTTCATCGATTCCAAGAAGAAAAGGATCAGGCTACAAAATCCATGAAGAAAGAAAAGGAGGTCTTAGAGAAACTTCGAGTTACGCAGCAGGAGAAGGATGAAATCAGGGTGATGTTCAAGGAGGACAAAGTGAAGATGAAAAGAGAAAAAGGCCAGATGCTTGCATAACAGACTGTGGTTAAAGAGGCAGTGGCTAAATCACTTCTCTCTATGTTAGGCTTTGCGCAGGAGGAAGAAGAGTAAACCAAAATACAAGTGGGGAAGCTCGTCGAAGCCATTCAACAGCTTCAAGCAAGAGTAATGGAGCTGGAAATCCAAGCAATGTCGATCACTCTGCAAGAAGTGCATGACCAAAGGGAGGAAGCTTCTAGGAACGCAGTAGAAAGAATCAGGGCACTCACCTCAGAGTGTAAGCAATTAAGTGATCAAAGTGCGCAGACCTATGAGCACCTTACAGAAGACCCAGAGCTAAAGAAATTGGAAGCACAACTCCAGGAGGCAAAGCAGCAGGCATCCACCATGCAAGTGAAGATGAAGCTGCTTACTGCAGTTGATAAAATGAAGCGATCATATTAATAGTGCGCAGTCCAGCAGCAGGTTACTGCCATCAAGAGAAAAGTCATGGAGGTGACACAGAGACTCTAGTCAATGCAAGACAAAGCCTGCATGCTTTTTGAAGAGATTGAAGGCCAAGGCTTGCATCTAGACCAAGTAGTTGTGATGGTAGAACAACACTTGGAAGGGCCTGTTACTAAGCAAGTGATCCAGGAGTTCACCGAGCAAGAAGCTCTGGCGAAGAAACAAATCGAGGCAGCTTAAGCTAATCTCAAGGCCTTCAAAGCAGTGTTTCCCTGATCTGGGTGACTCAGGATGAGTCACAGGTGAGTGTTGGGGGCCTGTTGACCCTCGACCAAGTTTTGAGGAAACATTGGTCATGTTTGACCACTTTTGAGACTTCGACAGGCTGGTCGAAGATGGAGCACTCAGGTAGAGTGGAGATCGTGGGATCTCGCTTGTTTTGCGGGCTTGTGGACCCAGCAAAGTGTTTTAGGGTTTATGTAACAGGTTAAGGGATGTCATCCCATGGGTTTACCCATGATTAGGCCTTTTTGTAATGATATAAATAAGTAGCTAAGCGATGTAAGAAGTATATGTGGTTGGCTATGTGCAGCATATGTGGTAGATCTGATCATCTTAGTGCATGAATACTAGTGGCTATGTGCATGATAGATTGATTTTGGCTTAGTGCAAGATGTGTAAGTGCTCTGTGCTATCGTAGAGTTGGCTCTGTGCCTTGACCTGATTTTGAGGGAGGTGGATCTAGTGCATTGTGCCTAGATCACATGTCCACTACAGAGTTGGGATCTGTGGCTTTGTGCACAGGAGGATATGAATGTAAGGAGATCGAAGACCAATAAAGAAGAAGAAGAAGAAGAATTTGGTGGACGTAGCCCCACACTGGGGTGAACCACGTATATCCTGTGTTGATGTTGATCATGTGATTATTTTCTTAGTGTTGTTGATGTTATGTATAATGAATTCATTTGATGTTGTATCTTAGTGCTTAATGATGTGAATGAATTCTAGATCTGAGCTAATGATGTGTGCTAAGCGATTAGAAGTGTTATATATTGGTTATTACTGCGTTGCTCTGTAATGAGGGTTAAATCTGCGATGTAAATGAGGATCATAATCTAATGCATATTGTTGGCTAAGTTCTCTGTTAAGTATTGTAATCACAGATCTATGTCCCAGCTTGGTTGTAGACACTTGAGTCCTACAACCCCCTTGCCTCTACCTCAGGTGAGACTTCATCTGCTTCATAGGTGTTTCCTAAAGGGCTGGTAGTTAGGGTTTTTTTGGTGCCTTGTTGAAGTGTCGAACCCTGGGTATACCCCTGTTCCAATAGGCCTTCGAAAATCGGTGATTCTCATCAAGCATACCTTTTTTTCACTCTTGTGCTAAACTCTTGATTTTTCGACATCTCGACACGTGGCATTGGCCCTACAATGTTTAGCGTTCGACGATTCTGGCCGAACGTTCCTTTTCTACCAAGCTATGCCAAACTCCCGAACTCCCAAAGTCCAAAGATATTCAAACCCCCAGGGTCCTGAGTATGTCACCAACCACAAATGCTAGGTGGGCACAATCAGAGGTTGACAAGTGGCGAGGGTCCATGATTGACATGTGTCCTTGACAGGGAGTGACACATGTCATATCCTAACAGGTGTAATGGTATGTGAAACCTCCAAAAATGGGTGACATGTGGCATGCATGATGCAAGTCCACAACACCTCAGATGACATCATCAAGCCACATCCTCTCAGGTTGGTAACCACCCATCCCTTCGATCTAATGATCGACAAGTTTCCACATAGATCCTTAAATCTACGACTCTTGTTGCTTCACGGCTTTGACCTTCGGTGCTTATCGATCTCTCTTAAGACAATTCCCCCAAAGGAGAAACCTCCGGACCCATAGATCTTACGCCATGCATCCTCCTCGACCAATGGTCGAGATATAATCCGTGACCTCAGGCTTCAGTTCTTGGTGAACCCACTCAACTCAAATCCCCCGAAGGAATAACCTCCAGACTCAGGGATCTTATGTCATGTGTCCTCCTCGACCAACGATCGAGATCTACTCTGGGACTTCGGGCTTCGGAACTTGCCGAACCCACTCAATACAAATCCCTCGAAGGAGAAACCTCTGAAATCATGGATCTTATGCCACGTGTCCTCCTTGACCAATGGTCGAGATATACTCCGTGACTATAGGCTTTGGTGCTTTCCAAACCCACTTAACACAATTCCCCTGAAGGAGAAATCTCCAAACTTGCGGATATTGTGCCACACGTCCTCCTCGACCAACGGTCGAGATCTACTCTGCAACTTTAGGCTTTGGTGTTTCTCATACTTTGAAACCCCAAGCCAAATTCCTCCAGAGTATGAAGTCTTTGGACTACAGGATCTCCTGCCACGTATCCCTGGCTTTTATGACCAGGATTCACTCTGGCTCATAGAGATCTATAGGAACTCATGTGTCCCTTACTTGGTCGAGTAACTAGACTTCCAAACATCGGTGGATCCATGGATGTGTGTCCTCTCAGATTCAACGGTCCATATTTACTCTTCGACTCTCACGTTCGATAGTTTCGGTGCTAGACCTCACCAAATCTCCCGAATTAGACTTCATCGAAGTGCTTAACACCTCCCCTCCTATACCCGATCTAACGGCTGAGAATGAATCATACTGTATTTCCATATAGACAATCCTCATTGATTCACGAGTTCAGCCTTCACCTACTTTCGAGGAATGTGGAGTCATGAGTCCCAAAGTCCCAAAGCTGAAAGAGCTAACTCCTTTCAGACTAGCGCATGGTTCCTAGGCCTTGGTTACATGGGTCCTTGAGAAAACTTAGGGGCTTAAGCATGAATCCCCTTTTTCATCAAAGGGGTTAAGGACCTGGGCGGGAGCCCTTAGTCAGATGGGAGAATATTCTAAGGAAAAACGCCCTTCTCCCACAAAATTTAGACTTGACGTTCTTGCTAAGGTAAACTTCAAAGGGTTGCAGGACTTAGGAATTTCAGTCGATCCTACCTTGACTCTCCTGCGGACTCACATCCCATGACTCTCTAATAGTTGAACTGATATAAATCCAAGATCACATAGATATATAGTTTACAGGAATCAAAGAACATTTCTAATAACTATTCAAATACTAAGAGAATTGAATCCTAAACACATAAATTTCAATCATGCATTTCAATTTATGTACACATACATGTACATAGATATTCAATCAGGCATTTCGATTCATGAGCTCAGGGTAAAAGAGATACTTATCTATTATAAGTTGCAGCTGACTGACTGATTGTGGGTGTTCGCCTCTCCACCCAACCATAGGCTTGAAGGAATTCATTCTTAGCACTCTGGCCACCCCCGTGCCAAGCCATGATATCACTAGGGAACTCTTTGTAGTTCCTCAGAGGTTTTCTTTCTCTGTTACAGCCTATGCGAGGTTTATCAAATGCTCCCTCAACATCAAGCTCCCTATCTTTAGCTCGGGTCATGTCTTTTTCATATCATCTATCATTCCTTCTTCCTCGGTGCATCTCTATTGCTCTCTGTAGAGCATTATGCACCTCCTCTCTTCTCGATTGTCTACATCCTTCTATCTCCTTTCCCACACACCTTTCTTGGGAGGTTTCTTTTCATGTTCTACCATGTTCCTTCTGTTAGAAGGAAACTTGGGTCAGCTTGGTCTGCCAAACCCTATGGTACTTCAGGCTGACATTAAACAATCAAACCATGCTTCAATTCATGGGGGTGGTTGATGGTTCAACCACCGATCCTTTCCTTTATTAACTTCTTTCTCCCCTTGGGATCTGGAGAGGGTTGGTTATTCCCAACAGGGGGAAATTTGGGGTCATATGCTTAATGAACCTTCTCCAAAGTTTTCCTCACTCTTTCCTCTAGTGATATCATGGCCAGTACTTCAAGGCTTCATCCCCACAGTCAGTCATGGGAAAATCTAAATAATACAATTACATTGGTCCCATACCATAGCATGGTGATTATAATTAATGATTAATTACATGTTGGGGGAAACATAGGTATTACACTCGTGAATAAAGTGGCATATTTTTCCATATGATGAGTGCACCTAGAGTTGACAACCCATTCATTATCCACAGTATGAGACATCAAGTCTTGATTGGTCCCGAATTGGAAGGTGAAATTATCAGCGGGTCGACGAATAATCGACATGTCTCCTTCAAGTCTTTTAACCTTCTCCTCTAAATCATCTTGCTTCTTAAATCATTTCTTCTTGACATGTCCAGTCTTTCCAAAATATCAACATGTCTTCTTATTTTGACTTCATTGTGGTTGTCTCTGGGTCCTTGATCATGATATGCAGGTTTATGTGCATAAGTATCAAACTGCATTCTATTCATGGAATCCATATTTCCCTTACCCTTGATAAAGTGGGCCCAGTGTCTACCACCAAGCTTTCCCTCTTCAAGTAATCTATGTTGATCAATAATCAAAAGTTCACAGAAAACTTCAAAGGAGTAGTCCTTACCATCTTCCTTGCATAATTTCCAATTGGTGAAGAAGATTGATATGAACACATCAAATGGTGTTCTCAAATTCATCAGGACCATTTACATGAGCTATACATCCTTCTTCTTGTATTTCTCTCTGCATTCACCCAATTTCAATTGGAGTTCCTTGACACACGCCAAATAGTCCTCCATTCTCTCAAAGGATAGAGGATCGAGAGATCAACTCTTTCTCCAAATCCATGGTGTGGCTCTTGTCGAATTGGTCGAACAAGGTCATTATATTCTTCCATAATAGATGAGTACAATCGATTCCACTAAAGTGAAATCTGATTTCCTGCAAGATGTATGTATTTATGACCCTACAGACTCATCCTTTTTCCCATCAATAGAAAATTTTGTTGGAGCATCTGTTGGATCTGGAATTGCAACCTTGGTATACTACCATATTCCCTTAATATTCAATAGGGATTCCATATATGGAGCCCATACTACATAATTGTATCCATTTAGAACAATAGGATCAATCTTTGAATCCCTCTTTGATATCTAGACATATTATTTTGTTTCAATAAGTTCCAATTGACAAAACATTGACCCAGAGTCGGTCATGAAATGGATCTGACTCAAAAAGGTTAATGGATCGAGGTTTAAACCATCAGATTTAATACCATTTTGGGGAATAATGTGGAACATGACATGAAACAAAGAACAAAGTAATGCAGATAATCAAAGAAGGGAAAATTTTTGAAGAAAAGAGGTGGTGTCTAAAGACATCGTTGTAGCACTTAATCACAAAGTACTGTGATCATAGCATCATAGTTCATATTTCACCTCTTGATATGCATGATATATTGTGTAATATCAATTCACATTCATCATGTTGATAATGACCCAAAGGTTCCTCTTTTATTGTGTCAAGAACTAAATGTCTCCCATAGAATCTGAAATATCTTGTCCACATATAACCATCGATGGTTAGATTTGAATCCATAAAACCACTTTGTCAATTTGGATCGACGGGACTCGACCCGATCTACTATTTTTCCAACTCGTAGTCTGTTGTTGGGTCAGTCAATCCACCACCCGACTATCTTCAATTGTTGGATGATGATCCAACCAACAGGCACGTCGAATACTTGACCAACTGGTATGGTGTGATGGTCGATTGTCCGACCGACTCTATCCAGATGAGGTTTGACCTCTCAACCGACTGAACCCAATATATGTGTGATGAACCATCAATTCTTGCTTTCCCAACACCTTTTTCCATGAATTTTTAACGATAATCTAATATTATTTTCCATACTGATTCAATATAACTTGGATAAAATATGACTAATCATGATGATTCTATAATTTTAGTGGTTACTTTTGTCACCATTTTTAAAAATAGGAACAATGAGGTGTTCAGTGCAAGGTTTATGGAAACCATATTTGACTACTATATTGAAAATTCTATGAATGTGGGATAAGAAAAAATGCTTCCAATTTTAAATATTTTTTTCTTAATAAAATTTGATGTCCCTATCTTTCCCTTTTTCTAGATGCTTAACCCCAAATTGAATTTCATCCAAAACGAAAACATTTTTCTTTATAATAAGGGTGTGAATATTGTTTGAAATATGGGGTGATTCATAAATATTTTTAAGGTTTGAATTTTAATCACTCATATCAATCATATTTTTTTAATTACCTTTATGTTTTAGAATTTATCTGCATACCTTTTTGGGTTAAAATTTAGAAAGGTTTAAAGTTAATTTTTCTTTCTATTTATGCCATGTATCTTTTTCCTTTTAATTATTGTTTTGTAATTATGAGTTTTTATACCATTTATGGACTCATCATAGGCTTCTTTGATAGTTATTTTGGAAATCTTTCACTAATTTTCATACCATGGGTTGGTCATTTTTCATTTTTACAAATTGAGAGTTTTGTTGTAAAGTTATGATAAAGGTCCTTAATATTGTTCTTACTTACCTAAATATTTAATTCCTTTTATAAATTCATTTATAAAATATTATATTTGTTTTTTTCAAAGAGCAAGTGCTTTACATTATTAGTCCCTGTCGTAGGCATAGAGGGACTATAGCGATCGATAAATCGTTGACTTCAAATTAGTCTTTCTTTTGACCACAAATATTTCCATATTATCTATTGTTGGAACCAGGGAACTAAAAACATCGATTTTTAAATAAAAAAAAGTAACATATTTTTCATGATCTAATTGGACAAGGGATTGGAGGTCTTATTTTTGGCTTCACTATTCCCAATGTTATATATGTTGGCATATCCAAAGTATTTGATCGTACATGGTATTTTTGAATCATATGTTTTCTTATGCATTCCTCAAAGGTGGATTAATGCTAGCATTAATTCGAATGTTTGGTTTAGCATTTTATGTCAGGTAAATTTATGGCAATGCTTGATATGGTGGCATATCTAAAGTTTGGCTTTGCAATGCATTCCTTGGTGTTCAAACTATTGTTACAAAAAATGTAATTATTTTTTTGGGATACGTCAAAGACCTGGCACTTTGAATTCTTTTCGTAAATGTTTACAATGCATTTATGACAGACTTAAATGTTTACCTAGCAGGCTTGGTAGTGTTGAAAGGTTACTTAACATGCTTTTTAGAAGACATTTTCTTTCGTTTTTAAAATTTATATGCTCCAGCGGCATTGCTGGTTCAATGGTCCATGCTTGTTTTTTGCATGCCACTGATTTCTTATTTCCATGTTGTCGTTGTTGTTGCTTGCTTGTTTGTGTTGTTGCAGTTTGCACGTTTGGGTTTCTGCAATCATGATTGGAACAACACCATTCCTGGGGGAGTGGCTTCCACTTGCTTCTTTCTTCGTTGTATGTTGTTTATTGTTGCTTGATTCGAGTTTGCAGGGTTCTGGTCATCTACCTACACTTGGGCCTTTTGGTGCTTCTTAGCTAGGTTCCTATTTGGTGCTTGTTCTTGTTTGCCTAGGGTTTGCAATGTTGGGATGATGCATCTGTGGTTGGATCTTTGGTTACATTTTTTTGCACTACAATTTGCATAGAATACTATTAATATAAAATAACAGACTAAAGAATTGTAGGTGATGTAAATTGCATCTGTTACGCGTTGAAGCAGAGTTTGTCGGCCTCAAAATATATTTCATAGATGTCGATGCTTTTTCCATGGATTTTGTGTTACTATGGTTTCATAGCTATGAGAATGCCTTTTGTTGTGTGGGAGATATAGTTATTCTCTCTCGTTTACTTTCCTGTTGTAAATTGCGTTTGACTCTAGTTTATCGTGTTTATGTGGTCATTTTGAGCAACCGTCGTTTGGTTGCATACTTAGCGAGTTTTATGGATGCAGCTTCGTGAATAGGTTCTATCGAACTATGACAGGTTGTTTTCGGTGTATACATTAGATTTCCTGAACTAGTTTTCTTTAAAAGAAGGCCTCCTGGACAAAAGACAATGCAATTTATGAAATTATAGGTTTCCTGGACAACATACGTCAAATTGGGATTATTAAGATAAAATAACAGACTAAAGACTTGCAGGCGATGTAAATTGCATCTGTTACGCGTTGAAGCAGAGTTTGTCAACCTCAAAATATATTTCATAGTTGTCGATGCTTTTTCCATGGATTTTGTTCTACTATGGTTTCATAGTTATGAGATTGCTTTTTTGTTGTGTGGGAGATATAGTCGTTCTCTCCCTTTTACTTTCCTGTTGTAAACTGTGTTTGACTCTAGTTTCTCGTGTTTCTGTGGTCATTCCGAGCGACGATCGTTCGGTTGCATACTTAGCCAATTTTATGGACGAAGCTTCGAAATAGGTTCTATCGAACTATGACAGGTCGTGTTCGGTGTATACATTAGCTTTCCTGAATTAGTTTTCTTTAAAAGAAGGCCTCCTGGACAAAAGAGAATGCAATTTATGAAATTATAGGTTTCCTAGACAGCATAAGTCAAATTTGGATTATTAAGATAAAATAACAGACTAAAGAATTGCAGATGATGTGAATTGCATATGTTACGCGTTGAAACAGAGTTTGTCAGCCTCAAAATATATTTCATAGTTGTCAATGCTTTTTCCATGGATTTTGTGTTACTATGTTTCATAGTTATGAGATTACCATTTGTTGTGTGGGAGATATAGTTTTTCTCTCCCTTTTACTTTCTTGTTGTAAACTGTGTTTGACTCTAGTTTCTCGCATTTTTGTGGTCATTCCGAGTGACCGTCATTCGGTTGCATACTTAGGTAGTTTTATGGACGCGACTTCGTGAATAGGTTCTATCGAACTATGACAGGTCATGTTCGGTGTATACATTAGCTTTACCAAAATAGTTTTCTTTAAAATAAGGCCTCCTGGACAAAAGAGAATGCAATTTATGAAATTATAGGTTTCCTAGACAGCATAAGTTAATGATCACGGGTTCTCGGGGTGGCGGGCTGAAAATTGGGCTTATGTTGTTATGTGCCCTGCAAATAGCACGGAGAGTTTCACAATCATTCTAACTAACCACAGTTCGGTTCCACACTTAGCTAGTTTTATGGACGCGGCTTCTCAGATAGGTTCTATCGAACTATGGTGTATATATTAGCATTTCCGAATTATTTTTCTTTAAAAGAAGGGCTTCTGGACAGAAGACATTGAAATTTATCAAATTATAGGTTTCCTGGACAACATAAATTAAACATAGGAAATATGTAATTTTATAAAGTAGATATATAAAGCATGCACGGAGTCCTCATCCCATACTTAGCCAGTTTTTGCATCACGGGTTCTCAGGGTAGGCGGCTAAAAATTGGCAATCGGAGAGTTCTACAATATACAAATTGACAATTGGACTTGTAGACTATTTGAATTTGAAGGGCGGCATGTCCAAAAAAATTAGCATTATCGAAATAGTTTACTTTACGTACGTTCTACATACCCTGGTGGACAAAAAACACAAAAAAAATAGTAATCATTTTTTGGATCGCGGTTCTCGGGGTGGCGGGCTCTAAGTTTGGTCTATGTTGTTCTGTTTCCTACAAATAGCACAGAGAGTTCCGCGATATACAAATTGACAATCGGACTTGCGGACTATTTGAATTTCAACGGCTCGTGCAAAAAAAACTATCATTCTCGAATTAATTTTCTTTACGTACATTTTACATATGCTCATCGACAAAAACAAAAAAATAGTAGTGACGTCTGTTACATAGGGCTCCATCCCCGCTACCGTCAACGCTTCCCAATACACATTAAATATGCTTTCAAAAGTCAGAACCAACCAGATAGGTTCGAAAAGATGGGCTTTAATAACTGGAAAGCTCGAGGACATATCCCATTAAAATGAATAGACATGTGAATATTATGGGATCCGGTATTTTTTTTTGCCTGCATTTTGAATCTGCACAAATTTATTTATTTATTTTTTGCTTGTGCAGCTTTAGTTTTCTTAAAAGCTTCAGCATAGTTCACAAATGTGTCGCCGATAGAGGCCTTGACGTGATGTCCATCTTTAATATTGTTCATTTCGAAATGATGGGCTTTAATAACTGGAAATCTCGAGGAAATCTCCCATTAAAATGAATAGACAGGCGAATATTATGGGATCTGGTAATTTATTTTTGCCTGCATTTTGAATTTGCGAAATACTTTTTATTTTATTTTTTTGCTTGTGCAGTTTTAGTTTTCTTAAAAGCTTCAACATAGTTCACGAACATGTCACCCACAGAGGCCTTGACATCATGTGCCTCTTTAATATTGTGCATTTCGAAATGATGGGCTTTAATAATTGGAAATATCGAGGACATCTCCCATTAAAATGAATAGACAGGCGAATATTATCGGATCTGGTAATTTCTTTTTGCCTGCATTTTGAATTTGCAAAATACTTTTTATTTTATTTCTTAGCTTGTGCAGTTTTAGTTTTATTAAAATCTCCAGCATAGTTCATGAACGTTTCACCCACAGAGGCCTTGACGTCATGTCCCTCTTTAATATTGTGCATATCGTAGATGTCATATTTGAGAATCTGCTTAGATATGGGAATTTTAATATGTGTTGCTAGCCACTATTGAGCGTACATATTCAAAAAGATTGGCATTAATAAGTGAAAATATCGAGAACATCTGTCATTAAAACGAATCAACACAAAATCTAGGGAAGACCATCCATCGTTTCTTTTAAATACTTATTGCCATTTCTCTCTATCATCAAAGAGTTGTGCTTTAGGGTGCCTTCGTTCTAATGTTCCTGGTAATGGACATGTTAGACAACTCAGAGATGTGATCAAGGCGCAGATGAAAGAAGAGAGATTGGTTTTATGTGACGTGACCTTTGAGTAAAAAAAAAAAATTAGTTATACAAGAGAAACGCAGAGAGGACACAAAAAAAAAGAATGAGTATGTTCTAGTTGGTGTTCTCCCTGTGTTCGATGCTTTGGTTGGTTGAAAAGGTTGCCTAGAGATTTGTTGGTTGAACTTGTTTGTTTTCTTGCTGGAAATTGTAATGGATTTTGAGGTCACATGCAAAATAGTTCTTCGTTTAAGTAAATAGCTTCTTCCAACAACACAGATTTGGCAAGTGTATCGAATTGTAGAGATTGCACAAGTATTTGTCTACCTCATAGGCGGGTAACAGAAACTGTATGGGTGGATAAAATGACATATTATCACTACAAAAGTTTCTACTTCATAGTTTTATGACCTGCATGTGGGTCTGGTAGCCGACTTGACAGAAAGATATGTTCTTTATCAAAGTTTGTTCGGTTTCCTCTGGATGTAGTTGCAGACTCCACATATTTGGTGTCACCTCCGAACATTCCATACCTTTCTGTGGGCCGCCATACCTCCATCGCTATGAGGAAATATATATTATGATGTCATATGCAACATTTGATACACTTTCCAGACCTGTGCTGGTGCATTCTGTAGCATTTGATGCACTTGCCACACCTTTTCTTCCCGAAGAAGTTATGTACCTCAAAAGAGATTCATTTTGCATCTGGTTTGGACGTTTCTTCCAATTTACTATAATAAAGCAAAGAAGTTCCACATACAAATCCTCAGTGAGGCTTCTCAACCAACCAGACGATCAAATACAAGAAGAATACCAGTCACTACGTACTTGAATTTTTTTCCCCTACCTTAGTTGTTGTGACATAAAACAACTTTGTCCACTTTGAAATCGGCCTGAATCGCATTTCTAAGTTGTCTCGGATGTCAAGGGTTAGGAACATTGCAAGGAAAGTACCTTAAACCCCAAATTTTCGACGGCAGAGGGAAATTAATACTTGGAAAAGAATGGAATGTTGAATAAGAAGCCATTGCAAGCATGCCATATCTCGAAGAGAGAAGGTATTCAAAAAACTAGGATAGATGTACTTGGCAGCACCGATTAAGTAGAAAACCCAAAATTGATATTCAACTCATTTTTTACAAATAAAGAGTTTGAACGTCAAGAAAACTGTGAAGAAGCTTCATCAATGTACATATTTTTTATTGTTCGATGACAGGCGAAATGGAAATCGTTGTCGCAAATAGCCTCCGCTGTATTTTCTAGCCCATATTATTTGAATATAGAATAATTTTGGTTTATTTTTTAACAGTATTTTCCAATTTCTCGTATTTGTTTTAATTGTATTTTGTACCTTCTTCCCCTGTGTCGTTAAACATGAAGGACAAGATTTTGTTTATTCTGCCCACTACTTCAATCTAAATAAAACCTGGTCTACCTCGGAGGCAGGTTTATCTCACTGAGACCAGAATGCAAATTCATGTTTCTTGTTGCGCTATGTACATCTTGTAGTCAAAAATTTTGTGGTTTCAACGAAATTTGCGAGCCGAAGAGCATCTTGAAAATTGGGACATCATTTTCATTTGAAACAAAACCAATCCATTAATATATATTAGTATGAATATTATTCATATAAATATGAAAACTTTCTCCATTGATAGATACTAGTATGAAAAATATTGAAATAGATATCAAAACGTTGTCTTGGCCAATACTTAGACAGTTATCTGGGCACCAAGCCCCGGGTTCATGGTACCCAGGACCTATGTCCCCTATTTCATCATATACATGTTGCAGCCAAAGAAATTCAGTGATATGCACTTAATTCTTTTACTAGTGATAACCCAGCAGAGGTTCGAAAACATTGCCATTAATAGAAGGGGGAAAAAAGGATTTTTCAACTCTCAGATGCTTATCTCTTTTCCCCTTTTGCTTTTCCCGTCCATTATGGCTTTCAAGTTTTATACTTATTTTTCTTTCTATAATGGGTGGTTGTAGGGTTTGCGGGCTGACATATATTCATCTCCATCTATATCTTCACATGACGAATCCGACTGACCGCTGTACCTTTCCATACCTAGGCAATTTTATTGTCGCGGTTGCTGGATCGGCGCATACGAACTAGCATTTTCTTCTTCCTGCTTGTTATCACTTTCTGGATATATACTTACTTCCCTTTCTATGGTATATGGTTCCAGATTTGGTGGGCTGACATGTCTTCATCTCCATCTATATCCTCGCACGACAAATCCGACCGACCGTTGTTCCTGTCCATACTAAGCCAATTTTATGCCTATCGTTGCGGGGTCGGCGCTTGCGAACTCAGCTGCTTATCGTTCCGCTATATACATATTGCACTCAAAAGATCCATGATCTATAATTCCACCGTGAGTTCCTCATATAAATTAACTTCGTTGAAAGTATCTGTTGCTTATTTCCATCCCTAGCAACTTCACGTCCTTCCTGATATACATCAACAATGCTCTTACTAGTGACAAGTGGATATAGTGGTATGAAAGATACTTATGTGATATGCAATGCATGCTTTAACATCTCCATGTATATCCTCACATGACGGATCTGACTGACCATTGTTTCATTCCATACTTAGCCAATTTTATGCCCATCGCAGCGGGGTCGACGCTTGCGAACCCAGCTGCTTATCGTTCCACTATATACATCTTGCACTCAAAACATCTGTGATCTACAATTCCACCGTGGGTTCCTCGTATACATTAAGTTCGTTCAAATTATCTATTATTGCTTTCCATCCACAGCAAATTTATGTCCTTCCTGATATACATCAACAATGCTCTTAGTAGTGACAAGTGGACACAGTGGTACGAAAGATACTTCTGTGATCTGCAATTTATGCCTTACCTGGTCAGAACTCAGTAGGATTTCGCAATCATTTGCATTAATAATCAAACACTAGATGTTCTTCTACGAGATACTTAATTCTTTTTCCCTTCTCTTCTTCCCGTGTATTATCTACAATTCCACTGCGAACACCTCCTTCCTTTTTCCCTTATTTTCTTCCCGTGTATTATGGAACTATAAAATATGGACATGATATTTTATAGAGCATGTACAAATTCCACATTACATACCTAAAGACATTTTGGATCGCGGGTTCTCGGGCGGGTGGGCTCGAAATTGGGCCTCCATTGTTATGTGGCCTACAAATAGCACCCAGAGTTCCGTGATATACAAATTGACAAGCAAACCTGTGGACTAGCTGACTGAAGATTGCACTTCTATTGTTTTGTGTCCTCCAAACAACTCTCCCAGTTTTGCGATATAGAAATTGACACACGGAATGCAGAATTGGTGGGGTGGAGATTGCCATTGTTTATGGATTCTAATCCCTGTGAAGTATCTAACAGTATCTAAAAAATTATTTTGAATACTAAATTAGCTCTTAGTAGTGACAACTGGACACAGAGGTACGAAACAGTTGGGATTGCACTCTCCGCAATATACAAATTGACTACTGGACATCATCTGCTCTTTTGTGTTATAGATTATGCATTCAAATGTTCGCAGCGATACAATTAGAAGGTCCAGGCCTCGCCTCCTCTGCAGACGCCTTCTCAGGCTGTTTTGAATCCTCCTGTTGTCAGGTTCATGAAATATGCATCTCCAGTATTGGCAGGTTGACATATCTTTATCTCCATCTATATAATCAGACGACGAATCCGATCGACCATTGTTGTTGTCGATACTTGGCCAATTGTATGTCCACGGTTGTCGGGTTGGGACCAATTTCATATCCATCTATATCCTCACATGGCGAATTGGACTGCCAGCTGTTGCTTTTCATACTTAGTGAATTTTATGCCTGCAGTTGTCGAGTTGGCGCAATTGGACTCTGTTCCTTTTTGTTCCATTATATACATCTTCCACTCTAAATTTTTGTGATCTTCAATTCCACGGCTAACTAATCGGTCCTTTTTCCCTTTTTTTCTTCCCGTATATTATGGGACTATAAAGTATGGACATGATATCTTATAGAGCATACAAATTTTTCATTCCATACCTAGCGACATTTTTGATCGCGGGTTTTCGCGTGGGCGGGCTCAAAATTGGGCCTCCATTGTTGCGCATCTTACAAATAGCACCCACAAGTTCGCGATATACAAATTGACAAGCGGACCTGTGGACTGGTTGACTCAACATTGCACTTCTATTGTTCCATGTCCTCCAAATATCGCTTCCAGTTCCACGATATACAATTTCACACACAAAATGTAGGGTTGGAAGGGTGGAGATTGCCATTGTTTACAAATGCTAATCCCTATGAAGTATTTAACAGAATCTAAAAAATTATTTTCAATGCTAAATTAGCTCTTAGTAGTGACAACTGGACACAAAGGTACGAAACAGGTGGCATCGCACCCTGAGCAATATACAAATTAAATACTGGGTTCCGACATCATCCGTTGTTCTGTGTTACAAATTACGCATTCAAATGTTCGGAACAATACAAGTTAAATGTTGGGGATTTGTGTCTTCTGCAGAAACGTTCTCAGCATGTTTTGGATCCTCCTATTACTGGGTTCAATAACTGTGCAACTCTTGGATACTGTTTTGGGTTGGCATCAACCTTTGTTGTACCACAGTTCACACATGTTTCAAAGTATCTATTGCTGCCTCAGTTGGCATCCGGACCTCCGCAATATACAAATTGACCACCAATTTCACATCTTATACTCAAAATTTCTGTGATCTACAATTACATCGCCGACTCCTTTGTCCTTTTTTCCTTTTCTTCTTCCCCTGTATTATGGCTCTCTAGTTATATACTTGGTCGCCTTTCTATGATTGTGGGTTCCAGCATTGGCAGGCTGACTTATTTATCTCCATCTATATAATCAGACTAGGAATCCGACCGACTGCTATTGATTTCCATACTTAGCCAATGTTATGGCCACGGTTGCTGCATTGGCAATCTACAATTCTATCGCAGGATCCTCAAACTCACAAGCTTCACTGTACCATGGTTCACAAATGTTATTCCTAATATACATTGGTTATGCTCTTACTAATGACTCTTACAAGTGATAGTTGCACACAGCAATACAAAACAGTTTGCATCCAACCCTTCGCAATATAGAAATTGACTACCAGGTTCCATCATTGTCCCCTCTTTCGTGTTACAGATTGTGCATTCAAATGTTCCAAATGATACAATTTGACCATCGGGACCTCACATGTTCTGGGCAGACCTTCTGACCCTATTTTGGATCCTCCTGTTCACAGGTTCATGAAATCTCCAATTCTTAGTCAGTGTTTCGGGTTGGCGCATTCGAACTTTGCTACTTCTTGTTCCATGATATACAAATTGCACTCAAAATTTCTGTGATTTACAATTCCACCACGGAGTTGTTGGTCCTTTTTCCCTTTTGTTCTTCCCTTGTATTATCTCTTTGTGGTTATATACTTAGTCGCCTTTCTATAAACGTGGGTTCCAGCCTTGGCGGGTTGAGATATCTTTATCTCCATCTATATAATCACACGACGAATCCAACCGACCGCTATTGCTCTCCATAATTGGCCAATTTTATGGCCATGGTTGGTGGGTTTGCGGTTTCAAACTATGCTTCTTGTTGCATCATGTACATCTTGCACTCAAAACTTTTGTGATCTACAATTCCAGTGCGGGCTCATCGAACTCACAAGCTTCACTCTACCACTGCCACAAATGTTTCAAAGTATCTCTCGCTACCTTCCATCCCCACTAACTTCCTGTCCTTTCGGCTATCCTACCATACCCTCTTCGTTGTTACGCGTATTGCACTCAAAAATTTCTAAGACATACAATTTGACCCTCGCGCCCTCACCTTCAACGGTTGTACCTTGCAACCCTATTTTGTAGCAGTTTTTTTCCCATGCCCGCAACCTGCGTACTTTCTTACTATGAAATTAGAAACCTTTCATGATAATATTTGACCATGCAGGAACCGTCAACATTGTCATTAATGGGTGAAAATCTCAAGGAGATATCCCATTATTATTTATTAAACCAAGATGTGCGGAGAGTTATTTTGTCCCTTCCAATTGTTCATCTCGAACACGCGTCCTCATGTTGGATCGCTCAAGAAATATATAATGTTTAATCGCTCATTGCAATATCCACCATGTTCGATTTCTATGTATGCAATTAGTAGTGTTTAATGTTAACAACGCATCATGCAACAGTTGTCCAAATTGTCATTAATCAATGAACTTCTTGAGGAAATCTCCCATTCACACGCTTTCAACCAAAATTTGCGCAGGGTTATATTATCCTTTCCAACTTTTCATTTCATTCATCGTCTGGAACAAATAAACGTTCTTGTAGACTTATGGCATTAGGTCGACAACATTTTTGTGGAGATACAGTAAATATGTTCGCACAAGAGGACCAGAAGTTCCAGTGGTCTAGGGCATACTTTTACTATTCATCTTGTTTCGCCCAGAATGAAGTGATTTGGACCTCTGGAATCGCTCGTGCAAGCTGCGTCCCTAAGGTTTTTGGTTGTAAGGAGGTGGTCTCTTGGTGCGCCGAAAAATATATTCTAGGCCAAAGAATTATTCCACCGCGCAACCATTCTCCTGTTTCTTTGTCACCTCGGGTCTTCTACGAGATGTTAAAATTGCCAAAACCAACATTGACGTTCAAAAAAAAAGACTACAAGAAGTTTCTAGAAAAAAATCAAAACGAGTTGGACATCTTAGCTGAATTCCTTGAAGACCCGACAATAGTTCCTGAAGATATCACAAGGTTGCAGGTAAGTTCCTTTAGAAATTTATTCCATGAAATTGCTTGGTTGTTTACAAGAATATCAAGACAGGAATCCACAACAAGCATTTCCCATATAATTATTTATATTTTGTATTTGACAGTCAAGGAACAATACATTTTCGATTGGGGGAAGCTAATTTCCATTGAGCTCTGTTCCTAGTTGTCACGATTCAAAGAATCGAATAAATTGTATATGTCATCCTACTTGATTTTCGCAATTGTGTATTACTGCACATTTCCAAAACTTTATCTTTCCAATAAAATAAACTGTGGATTCGACCTAGTAACATTCTGGCACAAGGCCCTGTGGAGACACAAGGCCTCCCATTGTTTTTATGAATTTTTTAATGGCTTTGTCTCAGTTTTCAAATATTTACTGTTAGGCAAGGATGCTCCGTGGATGTTTCGACAGGCAAGCAAGTTTTTGAACAAGAAGGGCACACTTGAGCAAGAGGAAAATCATAGTGTTCGCATGGTCTTTGGCTCTAAGGAAAATCCTACCTTCCTTCCATGCCACATCATGGACAAGATGTTTGTTGCAGAAATAGCAAGGAAATACAACCATTGGTTGCATTTTTTCCATGACAAGAAAAAAAAACAGTTCATTCCTCTGCCCTGGAAAGTCGGAGACTTCATGTGAAGAAACATCAACAAGATTGACGAGTTTGCTGCCCATTTCAAGAAATTGAACCTAACATATGCTAAAAGGCTAAAAGGGTTCGACCCTAATGGAATTTTTCAAGAACATTTACTAGGTGTTGGCTTTAACACCTCTTTTATCCATAGACACCTGAACCAAGACAGGGACAGTGTCGACAACAATCATACTTCTTCCAATTGCGACGCAGAGACATTGCAAAGCGTGACTGAATTGTATAGACAACATGGAAAAGTATACAGTGAGAAGAGTACCCAGTCCCCCGCCAACACTCCCAAGAGAACGACATCACAGATCATCGCTTCGACGAGCCACCCTAGTAAGAAAGCAACCCAGAAATCTTCAAACGGAGGAGGAGATAAGAACCCTCCTCGCATAAATATTGATAGTTCTCACAAAATTCCAGTAGCGAAGAAGAGAAAAAACAATGCAAGGCAAGCGAAGGAACCCAAAATTGAAAGTGGAAAAATACAACTTGAAATTGAAGCTAAGCACATGCAGAAAATTGGGTCGTCCGTGGTGGAAATATCTGAGACCATTTTTTTTGACATAGATGAATCCTTCCTATTCTAGAGCGTTATTTTTGACAGCCAATCTAAAAGTATGGTCATTGAAAAGAGATATGTAACAAACAGGAAAGGAAAATCTCGCACAGAGATTGAATTTAGCGAAATGTCGTCGTCCCAAATATGCTCGTTTCACCAGGTAACCGGTCACATTCTTTGTGATTCCATTGGAGGAATGGAGACGGATCATACCAATCTGAAACACCGCCTCAATGGATTTGAGCAGGCTTTCATTGCAATACCAGAATTTGCCAGTCCTTTGGAAAAAATCGTGCCTTCTACCACTGCAGCGAAGATGAAAGTATCCTCTACCCTCCTTGCATGCTCTAGAGCCCTTGTAGAGAATTACATCAACAAAAGAATGCAGCTAGTTACTGAAGCCTAGGAAACATCCTAAAATTTAGTTTCCTTCAGAAAGAAGGCCAATGATTTGTTGGAACATTTGGAGGCGAATTTTAAAAATGAACATCTTTTTTGTGATCAGGTACTGGACCCTTTTGCCAACTATGTTGTCAAAACATCGAAACTGAAAAGAAGACAGGAGAAACTACCCTCCCCAAAGCACACCAAAAAAGTAAAAGCATGCTGGAAAAAGAAAGTTCACAACTTGCAACTCATTGTGAAATCATGTACAAGTCATATCAGAAAAGGAAGATTTATTCACAAGCCTGCTCCAGATGGACTTAACCAGAAGTACCAACGAGGTTCAAGATCCTAACTTAATTCTCAAATCCTTTCCAGTCACCAAAGAAGCCCTCCAGGAACAAGTTGATATTTTAAATGGGTTGTCTTTTGAAACGTTTTACGGCATACTTGAACATCGTCTAGATGAGCATGAGCACTGGGTATTGGACTATGCCTCACACAATGAAGAAATTGAACAAAGTCTGCATAGTATTTCAATGGATCTAAGGAAATTAGAAAATGAGATTTATGACATAGAAATCCGGGATGAAATCAACACAGCCCCCATGAAAATCTACATCGAAGAATGGTTCCAACAGAGAATGGACAGCCTTTTCCAGGAAGGGAAACTATTGGTCAACTGGACTCCACTACCCATCGACGACAACAACAAAAATGCATCGGCTTCATAGTAATTCTATACTTCCATCTTGTTTTGTTTATCAATCCAGTTTAAGTCTATGTTGTCATCTTCTTTTCTTTATCAATCCACTTATGTCCTCTTTAAATAGAAAACTGTAACCAAAGACTCATAACTTCCATTTTTTTCTTTTCAGGTCTTTCTCTCTACTATTGCACACTTCTTCTCTCGACATTCATAATTCTTGTACTTATTTATTTTTATGGTCCACGGGATCCCCAATCCCAGTCTATATGAAAAACGCATTTAAATTTCCAAAAACATGTAACAAACATTATTGTTTTTTGATAAATTCCAAAGAAAACTGATTCGAAAATGCCCTCATTGTATACTAAATTTTGGCTTTCCAGGAACCTTTTTGTTCGTTCCAAAGAAAACTAATTCGGATATGCTACATTTCTTGTCTCCTATTGTATGCTAATTTTTTGGTCTTCAACGATGTTGATGCTTTAAATGTTGATGTAATTTCCAGAGATATGTAACAGACATTACTTATTTTATAATAAGTTTGTATAGTTCGCAAGCTCGCTTGTCAATTTGTATATCGCAGAACTCTCGATGCGATTTGTAGGGCACGGAACAACAAAGGCCCATTTTTGAAACCGCCAGCCCGAGAACCCGCAATCCAAAAACTGGCTAAGTATGGAATGAGCACTCTATGCATGCTCTATAAAATGTGTGCAGAGAAAACTAATTTGGCAATGCCATATCTTCTTTGTCCAAAAAAAGCCTTAGTTTTAAAGAAAACTAATTCGGTGTAACAAACGTTATTACTATTCTATTATATAACAGACATTATTAATTTTTGGTAAATTTCTATAGTCCACAACTCCACCTATCATTTTGTATATCGCGGAACTATCGGTGCTATTTGTAGGACACGTAACATCAGAGGCCCAATTTTGAACCTGCCAACCCGAGAACCTGCGATCCAAAAACTGGTTATGTATGCAATGAGGGCTTTGTGAATGCTCTATAAAATCTCATCCCCATACTTTATAAAAGTACAAATTTCATATCTATATAACTAAATATCTACTTTATACAAGTACATATAACATATGTATAATTTATTTATTTCTGATGAATTTCTACAGTCCGCAACTCCACTCGATTTTTGTATCACAGAGAACATCGGAGGCCCAATTTTTGTATCGCAGAACTTCCAGCGCTATTTGTAGGTCAGAGAACATCAAAGGCCCAATTTTCAGCCCGACAACCCACGATCCATTATAAAAGTACATATTTCGTATGTATAAAACTAAATATCTACTTCATAAATTGCATTTTTGGTATGTATAGTTTATGTTGTCCAGGAACCTATAATTTCATAAATTTCAATTTCTTTTCTGTCCAGGAGCCCTTGTTTTAAAGATAAATACTTTAGTAATGCTAAAGTTTTTGTGTCCAACAACCTTTCAAATGTTGATAATTTTTTGTATTTTCCAGGAAGAACTAATTCGGGAATACTATGTTCTACATGCAAACCACATGTATTTCAACTTTCTAGCCACGTGTTTGTACTAGGTCTCATTTACTCCCATCCCAACCTAGTAGGGACTACGTTGCCATCCATCACTTGTTACAACTATCTTCCATGGGATGTCATTGTGGGGTAATTTTTAGCGTTAGAATTAAGGGTATGTGATCTAAGTTGGGTTCATGACCATCCGAGATGTCAAAATTAATGATTTTGTTGCATAAGTGGATATTCAATATAACATACTATATCACATTGTTTCCAAGCCCATGGATACAAGTCATTCAGTTAGATTTTGGTCACTACCTTCAACCTTGCAAATTATCAATTTCTAAGAACTACAAAGTTTTATCAATTTGGTACCAAACAAATTTCACCTTAATATTTAAATCGTCTCTTGTACATGAAGATAGATCAAGGTCCTCATTTAACCATAAAGAGTTAGTGTTGGAGATGTTTTTTAGGATTATAACTTGATTACTTGTTGTTCTAGCATTAAATTCCCCTATAAAAATAATATTACCTTCATTTATTAAATTACAAATATCACATTCAAAGCATTATAGGGAAAATTTAAATAGTTTTTATTATAAAATCTAGAATTTATAGGTGCAAACAAAATATTGCTAACTATTGTATTTTAGTATTTACATCTAAAATATTCATCCACATGTACTAGATTAAAGGGTATTTTTTTATTAATATTAATATAGTGAGTAAATTTATGCCTTTTGTAACAAGCTATGCTTCCAATGCCTTTGCGAGAGGATGTTTTATTCTAGGTTGAACATAACAAGTTGGCATTAAGAATATATTTTGTGTCCATTTGGAATTTACCTTCTCTCTATTTCATGTGTTTATCTAGATATTCCATTTATTCACAAAGAGAGACTAAAGTATGTTGGACAGTGTTGTCATTGATGTCAAAAAAGGGATGAACTTGATTGATCGAAGAGAAGCTCAAAAGAGATTGTAGCACATAACACACATAGAACGTATAGCAGTGGAACTCCATAGTTGGGTCAATCGACCATCGGGATGTTGGGAACTTGTGAAAAGCATGCATAACATAGAGAAATGGAACTACACATTCAGGACAATTGACGATCAGGATGTTGGGAACTTGTAAAAAGCACGTAGAACGTAGAGAAATGAAACTCCATATTTGGATCAATCGACCATCGGGATGTCGAGAACTTGTGAAAAGTTATTAAGTTTACAATCTGACTCTGACTTAGACTTACAGTTCCTCTGACTTTGACTTTGACAGAATTCGACTTAGAGCTCCTCTGACTTTGACTTAGACAGAATTTGACTTACAGTGCCTCTGACTCCAACTCTCACTTAGATAACTTCAACTTGCATTGACTTCAACTTTGACTTGGATAAAATTCGACTTATAGTGCCTCCAACTCCAACCCCAATAAACTTTGACTTGCATTACCTTCGACTTTGACTTGGATAAACTTTGAATTACAATGCCCCTAAATCCAACCCCGATAAACTTAGGCTTGCATTTCCTTCGACTTCGACTTGGATAAACTTGAACTTACGGTACCTCTGAGTCCAACCCTGATAAAATTCAACTTTCATTTCCTTTGACCTCGACTTGGATAAACTTCAACTTGCATTTTGACCGACTCATTTTTCCATTTCAACTTCCAAGTAGTCGACTCTACATTACTTTCAGACTTGACTTTGTGGCTTGAGTGGTCAAGAATTTCCCAATGTATAAAAATCCAGAGTACATGTTTTTGTGCCATATTTGTCTAATCCATAAGTCACAATAGTCTGGTCATATGGAAATCATCCATTTCAGGTACAGGAAAAGTGCACAAGGAAACTGAGTTCAAAATCTAATCTAAGATTATATAAACATGAGATTAAAATAAGAAGAGTCAAATCATATATAATCAACTGATAAAGGATAAAAGACATTATCAAATAACTATGAAGTCAATGCAAATGAAGTTAATGATATAATTAAAGAGTATTTTTGTAAAGAGATAAACAAAGGAGAAAATGTGTTCCTAATTTAAAATGACAACATTGTTGTTATTTTGTTAATAAAATGAAAAGGTGCA
>ML838644.1:4223-33020 GCA_009831015.1 Picea engelmannii
CCTCTCAGTATTCCAACAATTGGAATTAGAATAAGTTCCTTCAGGAAACAATTTAACCACTGGAAGGAAGATCATGGAGAGAAATAGTTTTTATAAGAATGAAATACCATAGTTTGATTGAAATAACTATGTATTATGGAGAAGAAGGATGAAAACATATGTACAATCACATTGTTGATGATTGGAAATTGGCATTAGATAGATACAAATATCATGCCACTCCTCCAGCAGATAATGATGGAAAGAAACTCAATCAAAACAATTCAAGGGATAAAAATTCCATCCTGAATGGTTTGGTTGATTCAGTATATGTCAAGGTTATCCATTCTGATTCTGCAAAGGAGATATGTGAAAAAATTCATAATTTTTATGAAGGGGATTCCAAAGTCAAAGGAGCCAAGCTTCAATATTATAGAGGCCAATTTGAACAAATGAATGAAAAAAGAGGAAGACATTGCATCCTACTTTCTACGAGTTTATGAAATAATGAATGGTATTAAAGGTTTGGGAGAAGAAATGAAAGAACCAGTCATTATTCAAATGTTACTAAGGTCTCTACCAATGAGATTTTATCAAAAAAATTCATCCCTAGAAGAAATAACATACCTGGGTATGATAAGAATGGATGAGATACATGGAATATTTACATATTATGAAATGAGGACAATACATGAAACTCCATCCTCAAACGAAACAACTTTTAAAGCATCCAAAAGGAAAAAGAAGAAGAAAAATATTGATTCAAAGACAAATTGCACTTGTAGTGATGATCCAGATGAGGGCAAAGAAATAGACAACTTCATAAGGAAGTTGAAGAGAGTAATTGGCAAGTACAAAGGTATGATTCCCTTAAAATGTTTTAATTCTGGTAAACTTGGTCATTTGCAAATAAGTGTCCTTATGATAAGAATTTAGATAGTGATGAAGAGGAAGATCCCAGGAAAGAAAAGAAATATCAAAAGGGAAACAAGAAAGATTAAAGGAAATTCTTCAAGAAAAGTGTCTACTCAATAGAAGATAGTTCTCCATCTAATGAATATGATGAAAGTGATAGTGACTCAGAGAAAGTACTCTTTATGGCTACAAAAAATAAGAAAAATGATAAAGAAGGTGTAGTGGATACTAAGGCAGAATTAATCATTACTTTAACTGAGCTAAATAAATAAAAGAATAAGAAAAAATCATTCAAAGAATAAAATTTCCACTTGAAAATCCTACTTGAAGAAGGAAAAATAAAGGTAGAATTAATACAGATCCAGATGGTAAAGAAAGAAAAAGATTCTAATAAGCTCGAAAAGGAAATCATGACATTGATATTTGAAGTCAACAAGCTTAGCAAGAACTTGAAAAGTTCTAAAGTGCTAGAAAACATTCTCAACTGTCAAATACCATACAATGATAATCCAGACTAAGATATAAGAATGTTCATCTTGAGGAAGGTTCAAGATCCATGATGAAAGCAACAAAAGAAAGGAGTTATGCATAAGTTCTCAAAGGAAGGAATCATGGTCAACAATAATTAGAAATAAATGGATACATAAGACCTTCAATATTCAGGAAAACAATAAGCTTCAATCATTGTGAAAGAAACAACCAAAGAGAATACCTTGATCAGCCAAGGAAGATTTGTAGAAGGGATACACAACAACAAGATCATTCACTCCTAGGTATGTAAATTTATTTTATGGTAATTGTTTTTATTGTACTAACTTTGGACATAAGGTTCCATATTGCCTGGCTTATAAAAGAAATGATCAGGCAATAAACGCATATGTGGCTCCACATAATATTGAATGTTACAAATGCCACAACTATGGAAACATAGCCTAAAATTGTGGAAGCATGGTAAAGCCTCCCATGAAAGAGAATATTGATTATAGATACAAGAAGCCTTGGAGAATAAGTGAAGAATGGGAAGAGAAAGTAAATTAATAACGGGTCCAAGGAATCGTACTTACAGGATTTGCAACAACAAAAAATCATCATGAATTGACAGGAAAAGAGGAAAGTGTCAGAATTCAGGTAGAGGATAAAGAAGAATATGTCATAAATCAGGATGATGACATAATTCAGAAAGAGAACAAAAAATAATATTTCTCCACAAATGAAGAAGAAAACTACTCTGCATCAGAGCATGCATTTGTTTTAGCCATCCATCTTGGATACTCCTAGAGAATATGAATGTTGAACATGGAGGTCTGTACAATAGCTACTAGAGATTAGAGAACCATATTKCAAGCATGGATATCTTATGTATAGGTTGTTCTAGACATAGAGAGTTTCATGAGAATATATTTGATTCAGTCTCATATAGAGAAATATGTGATAATMAATTATAGTATATTYACTTGAATCCGTTAGAATAACATAGTGATAGATGGGTCATCATCATGGACAGTTGAGTAGTAGAGTTATGAACAATTTGTGACATATGGAGAGATATGGATTTGTGAATTTGTGATATKCTTAACATGTACAAAAAACATGAGTCATAGTCATAGAAACATATTTACAAATGGAATAACTGGAATTAGTTGTTCATAGAAAAGAAAGTAGTGAAATGAAAAATAGAATAGTGAAAGAKAAACTGTCAGTATAAGATATATCAWTAGAAGTACATTGTTGAATRGTATAGTCAAGTAAACTATCCAAATTCATAAGGTCATATCTCCCTAACTGTGAGGAACCACATGGTGTTCCACATATCACTAAAAATAGAACAATGTACACTCTCCATATATGATAGTATTACCTATAATTTCATTGTCCTTCATGTAATTATTCCTCAATCGAATTTGGGTCCGATAAACACACCTCTGTGGCTACATGTAGACTATATCAAATGTACCCAACTAACTCATCATCAATATCGATCATACACATGATAACCAACTGTCCAACAATCTCATCCACATATTTGGGGCTTCTGGACTTCTCCAAGGGTTGGCGTCAATATCCAAGATCACTCTCCAAGGGTTGACATCAATTACAACCAACTTTTCAAACTAACTGTCCAAAAATATGCCCCTTTGGCATCGATGGAAACACCAATATTGAAGGAGACACTTAGACAAGGAAACACTCATGCTCATGCTCCCCCTTTGACCATCATTTCTCATCAATGTTTCTCACTCTCCCCCTGTCTTCATGCATATTTTCTTTCTCTTCGTTCCTGACCAAAGTTTAACTCCCCCTGTCGATATGTCTCCTCCTAAAATTGTACCTTCTCTAACCTATCATAGGAAAAATAATAGCTTCCCCCATGGGTATCCCTATCTGCGTGCTACTAATATTCCTTTCTGTATATCTCTCTCTAATAATTTTCCTTCTCTACAAGATGTATGACTACTTGTGAAATGTTTCCTTTCCTCTCTTCCAGTGCTACTTATTATCCATTGGTTCTTCCTCTTGAATTTCATTGACATGTATAAGTTGGAATCCCTGAAGAATTGGAAAGAAGCCCTAGTTGGTTACAAATCAATGAGTAAAAGGGAAAAGTGGTTGTAAAAATAAAGTCAAGGATCACTAATATTAAGAAAATAGGTTACCTAGAAAAAGTATAAATATACCTCAAGAAGTCTCTCATAAGGACAAACACACACACTTACATTGAATATATTTCTAGTGAATTGTTATGGTCTAGTGATTTTGTTATGGTATATTTTGGTATCTTGGTGAATGCGATGGAAAGTATAAGGCAATGAAGAAGGTGCAATAAAAGTGTGAAAATTTTGTAGCTGCAAAAGGAAATGGTTTTTGAAAAACCCCAATTATTGAGATTCTCTAGGTTGCACTATACTTGTCTAGCGAGGCCCTCACTTGTTTCACTATACTTCTCTAGCAAGGCCCTCACTTGTTTCACTATACTTGTCTAGCGAGGAACTCATGTGTTTCCATATGTCTATCTAGCGAGGCACTTGGAAATTATGGAAACTATTAATACGTGGTTTTTGATTGACTGTGGAAGAAGCTATAGGTTAGATAATAGTGTAACATAACTGCTACAGGATCAAAGGTAAGGTTTAAGGGTTATGGTTATGGTACTTGCATGGTGATGATAGTATGTGATATGGTACACTTTGATGATGGTATGGTACATTGATTAGAAGAATTATTGTATGGCTTGGTATCTGTTTTAGTTACATGTTATGGTGCATATTTGAGGCTTGGTACATTGTGTTATGAGGTTGTATCTTGGTGAAATTGAGGAACATGCATGAGCCATGTGTTTGAGGAATTTGGTATATGATTTGAGGAACATCATTGGATACATTGTACATGTTGGTTGATATCTACTTGTTAAGATACATTTCTTGTTCTACTGGTATATGGTTCACGGTTGATAATATCGTACATGATTGATGATTGATATGGTATATGGTTGAGATACATTTATTTGTATATGGTTTGTGGTAAATGGAATGGTATATGGTATGGTGTAGGAATTGATGTACATGGGTGATGTGCAATTGTTAGAACATGGTTGGTACAGATTGATGTGCATGTACATGGTTCATGTACATGGTTGGTACATGGTTGATGATATAGGTTTGTTGCATGGTTGATGCACTTGTTGAGGTACATGGTTGATGGTATGGTTTGATGCATGGTAGAGGTTGACACTTGGTTGAGACACATATCTAGTGATAGTATGTGGTGGTGTTGGTACATGCTTGGTAGATGCATGTGTTGGTGATGTTGAGCATATGGTTTTAGATATGCTCTTGGTGTTCTTGGCATGAGTTACATGTAGATGAGAGTGGATTTATTTTTTTGGATGAGACAATGATTGGTTGGATAGGCTGTTGTGATAGTGATCGATTGACATTGATAGGTTGGATACAATGATCGGTTGATATCCACAGGTTGGAAAGGTTGATGTGACAGTGACAATGGTAGTAACAAGGAAAGGGACCGTGGCAGTGAAAATGACAGTGGAAGTGGCGGTGACAGTGGCAGTGATAGTGGAAGTGATAGTGGTAGTGACAGTGACATAGTTTGTGGAAGAGATAATGGAAGATTCCATGACAGTTTTTCTACACTTATATTTTAGAGAAGAAGGATGTGGAAAGTAAAGGGGGTTGTATCCTCCTTTTGGTTGGAGTCGTAGAATTAGGGAGTTGGAGCTTCCTTTAGGTTGAATCCTAAGAACTAGGTGGTTTTATCCACCTTCCGGTTGGATCCTTCTGGTTGGATCCAAAGAATTTAGGGAGTTATAGCTTCCTTCAAGTTGGAGCCTGTAAATAGGGCGTAGTAGCTTCCTTCAAGTTGGAGAATTGGGAAGTTGGTGATTCCTATGAATGAATTCTTGACATATATAAGAAAACATTTCGTGGTTTTCTCCCATTTGGGTTTCCATGTAAATACTAGTGTATTGTATTCTTGATGTGATGTTGATGTGATGTTGATTATAACTACATGCTTATGATATATATATTGAATGCAATCATATATGATATATTTATGATAAACTATTGAACACTTTTGATAAAGTGAAAGAATATATATTGTGGTTAAAAGTGGTAAAAGTTCTCATATTGATTCACCCCCCCTCTCAGTATTCCAACAGGAAAGAGTATACATAATGTCGAATGTTTTTTTAAACAATGTTCACCATGTGGACTCACAATTGAACCATTAAGGGGAATATTGAATCCATTAACAAGTAGAATATTCATCATTTTTCTAGTTCCAAATAGGTGTTTACATAGTGCATGATGTTGTTTCCCATGTGTAACACTCTATAACTAATATAATATAATAGACTATGTTTTTTATTTATGTTTTGAGAATTTGTAGTACCTATGGTACCATTCCCTTCAACCTTGTCTAATTTGTAAGAGTGCCATCACAAAACAACAAAACATCATAAAGAAACAAAATATCTACCAGAAAGAAAGACTTTCCCACCTTAATCCCTACTATGAATCACATCCTATTTTCTTATCTTATGGCCTCACTTAAAACTTTTACAATCAATAGGAATAAAGTTGGATAGAGTTTATAGCCATGTATTTATCCTCGAGGAGTGAACAAATTTGAAGCAGATCCATTGCATCGATACAAAAAGGGAGATAGAAGTCACACACTCCATGACCCAATCCACATAATCTAGATTAAAACCTATATGAAATACCATTAACCTCAAATAAATCCAACATTCTCTATACTTGAACTATGTTTGAACTACCATCCAACTATCTTTGAACTGCCATCCAACTATCTTTGAACTTCCCTTTCCAACTATCTTTGAACTGCCATTGTATCCAAAGGTAACACTACCTTCATTCTTCTTCAAAGTGATTAAATTTGTTCTATATCTCGTCATCTGACTAGATCACCTACTTTCAATGTACCACATGCCCTTATTATTTTGTGCACAAAGTGCAGGTTGAATGAATAAGGATTTTTATTTCTTTTCTTTCCTTTTTTCTTAATTTATTTCCATTATTGTTGGAACTTCCTCTTTCTATTTTTTTTTTAAATCACTTCTATAGAATTTTTCTATATGCCCATAATTATCTCATTTATAACATATGATGTTATATTTCAATAGAGGTGAAAATGAGTTGGAATTTCTCCTTGAGAATCCATGTCTATCACTATTTTTTTTGCTCATGTAACCACCTCTTACATTTGTTCTACAATACATTTATTTATGACCAAAACCATTGCAATAATAATAATATCCAAAGAAATAATTTTGGTACCTGATTGTGTGATTCCATCTTGATGGGAGAGTCTTCCTGATTCTATCCTGGTGAGTAAGATTTGTCTTCTGTAGAGCACAATTATCTTCCTTCTTGTTGTCTTCAACCTTGATACTTTTTTTATTATATCAACATAACTCGTAGTCCTTTATTCACTTGGTTGTTTTGAAGAGGTTGAGTATTCTTCATTAGCAGCTTGCCTTTTTTTATTGTAACCAAGACCAGTCTTGTCAAATGGTGATCTTTGATAGTTTAGGATTTCATTCAAGTTTGTAGAGCTCTATTAAAATTTCATGTTGGCATGTGATCTTTCCAACTCCTTTCTTAGATAAATTATCTTTGTACTCTGTAATTATTTCCCATTTCCCTTTCTTCACGGATTCCTTCATTTTTTTGAATTCCTTCCATAATTTAGCATGGTCCTCTGGAATGATTTTTGCATTGAAAAATATTCCTAACCCTTTTAATCTTGGACTTTTGCTGGGTATGCCATATTTATGGTCATTGGAGCTTACCTTAACTTGGACCAAATTATATTTATTTTCAATTTGTTTCCCAACCTTTTTTCTTCTATGAGTCAAGTTGCCTCAATTTGTGATTTATGTTTTAGTTCTTCCTTGACTATTGTGAGGGTTTTCTCATCTTTCTTTTCTTTTACACCTAAAATTATGAGGTTCAAGGCTCTTTTGTTAAGTTCATGGTCTAATTGTATGATCTTGTTCATTTATTATTTGATGGGTTTGATATCCAAATTAGGTTTTGAATGATTTGCAACCAAATTTCTAATTAGCTTTTCTTCTATCTTTGTAATCTTGTCGCTAAGATTACTATTTTCTTCAACCTCTGCCTCCTAGGTTGATTGCTTCTTTTCTTGGTTTTGTTTTTATATTTCTTCTAATATAGCCTTCATTTTCTTGAAATCACTCTATGATCCAGAAGGATATGGTGGTCACCCAACTCTTCCAACTGGCTCAAAACAATTTTTTGGGCAATTGACTATTTTTAGTAGTTTTTCGGGTCCTAAACTTTTGGGGCCATTTTTAGGGTCTAAATGAAAATTTTTCATGATCGGGAACCTCAATGATCTCCATAGGGATGTTTGAGCCCAAAAAATCAAGATCCTCTTTGATAGTTTTATAATGAGCTATCATGTGCCCAAAACGGAGATCATATACCAAAGTTACACCCCCGGGAAGTTGATACACCAAACTACCCAAAACTAGCTCCACAAACCTGTTGGATTTTCATCTTTCGGGGTTAGTGTTTTGTATTTTCTTTATGTTAAAAAAGTCTTTGGAGCCTCATTGTAACAATTGTCTTCTTGTGAATGAGCATAGCCATCACATATCTTCTCAAACATAAGCTTCCACCATTCTAGCAAGTTTGTTTTCAGTCTAGATTTTATAGTTTCAACACATTTCTTATTTAATAGAAGTCAAGTTTTATTGTATCTCTATTATTATTTATTGTGCCTCTACGTTACTATTATAATTCTATGTTTTCATTTCGTTCCACTCATAAATCCATATTAGTGGTATCATAACGGTCTTCTCTTATCATTATTTTAGTGCATGTCCCTCACGTGGTCAAGGTATAGAGAGTTGGGTATCGAACTTGTTTCTCTTCAGGAAAAATGATCTTGCACGCCCAAGAAACCATCCATGGTGGGTGAAAAGAAAGATGAAGGGACAAGAGATCCTTTCAAAATGTTTCTCAAAGTATCCCTCGAGCGACAATGGAACAAAATGCAAAAACATAATTATAATAGAAACCCAGAGGCATGGTCAATAATAATAAATATACAATAAAACTTGACTTCTCTTAAATAAGAAATGTGTTGAAATTGTAAAATGCAAACTGAAAACAAGCTTGCTAGAATGGTGGAAGCTTATCTATGAGAAGAGATGTGGAGGTTATGCTCATCTTAAAGAAGATTATTATTACAATGAGCCTACAAAGTCCTTTCTAACATAAATAAAATCCAAAACCCTAACCCCAAAAGATGAAAATCCAACAGGTTATTGGACCTTGTTCTAGATAGTTTGGTGTATCAACTTCCCGGGGGCCGTAAATTTGGAATACAATCTTCATTTGGGGCGCATGATAGCTCGTTGGAAAGGTATCGATGAGGAGATTGATTTTGGGGGTTCAATAATTCCTTTGACAGTCATTAGGGTGCATGATCATGAAAAAAGCGTCGTTTATACCCTCAAAATGGCCTTTAAAGTTTAGAACCGAAAAACTGCTAAAAATAGTAAATTGCCAAAAAACCTGTTTTGAGCTAATTGGAATAGGTGGGTGGCCACTATTATCCACCTGGATCACTATCCAACCATAAAATTACATTTTCTATCTTTTTTTGAATCTTGTCTTTGAAGGATTGCAATTTATAATCAAACATTGTTTCCAACAGTATTTTATGTTTGGCTTCTCTATGTTCTCTGCATTTTTCTAATGAATCTATATAGTCATACAAAATATCCAGGGTTACTTTGTTAGGTCTCCCCTTGAGATTTTTTTGGTATCTAGGGTCAATTCTGCATATTGTATTTAGAAAAAGGAGATTGATGGTAGGGTAGAAACCCTTCATCGTTCAAATTCACCTTGGAGTAGAAACCCTTTCACATTCACCGTGGATTATAAGTGATAATATTTCAGATTTATTGGAGAGTAGAAAACCTTCTCTATTCCAATTCACTTCATAGTAGAAACCATTTTCCATTCAAATTTACCGAAGAGTAGAAACCCTTTTCCATTCAAATTTACCGAAGAGTAGAAACCCTTTTTTGTTCAAATTCACCAAAGAATAGAAACCACAATCCACCTAGGTTGCACACATGTCTTGGGCCACACCAACCATTAAAATGGTTGTATTTTTTGGGTGTCTCCTCCTGACTATCGTGATTTTTTAACCTTGTCTTACTTACAAAACAAAACCCTCAAAATCTAATCTCGCTATCTGGATCTGACACACAAACATATAACATATAGTTATTGAGTCATTTATTAAATATTTGAAGTGCTTTGAACTTTATGCTAAAAATTTCAAAGATGGGTCTTTATACTAATTAACAAGTTTACAAAAAGTGCCATCAATTAAATGTTTTTTCCACTAATGTTTTTTTACAAAAAAACAAATCAAGTACATGACATTCAACTACTATATAAAAATATATTTTCAAGCCAACAAACATATGGAATTATTGTTAATAAAAAACTCAAAACATTAATTTCATACAAAATATATTGATTTATAAAATAAATTATTAATTAATTTAAAAACATAATTTGAATATCATTAAGTGTTTAGTTAATTTCATATCAATAATGTCAAACTCAATATATAAAATTATGGTTTTAATTTTTTAACAATTATTTTTCCAAAAATATATAAATTACATAAAAAATTAATAATATCAATTATGTGTATATATATATATATATATATGGACACATGTATAAAGATAAAGTGTGTAATGTATTTTATTAATGTATATGATACACATATATAAACATCTAGCTAACCTTTGGATTCGTGTCCAAGATCTCTTGGACTTCCGATGTGAGTTACATTATCTTGAATCTTCATATTACGTGAAGTTCATAACTCGAAGGATTATGTTTACAACATCCCCCCCCATTAATCCAAAGGGGTGTATATGAGTACAAGGTGAGAGATGATATCTAAAAGTGGGAAACTCAAATCCTGAAGTGTGCAATTACTGATAGATAAATGTGCTCTATGAATCTGGTGGATTTGGGATGACCAAAAACCGAATGATGATGGTGTTTTAAGGAAGACCACAAACCAATCTAGTGGTTTAAGGATGAACACAAACTCTGGAACCCTGCTCTAGTCTCAATGGTTCCTAGAACAATTCCTAATTTAGATAGAAGTTGACAGTTGGTCTCTTCCACTAATTGTAAGTTGTCTCAAATGATAGTTTAAAGATGACCATAAATTGTTCTTTGGCAGAAGTTGAATGTATTCTACCAAGTGGAGGTTTAAGGAGAACAACAAACCATTGTATAACAAACGTTGTAGGTATTCTACTAAGTGGTGGTTTAAGGAAAACCACAAACCAATCACGCTTGCTTGTCACACTCATTTGTTGTTGCGTGACTAGTAGGACTTATAAATTGGAAGCCTATCAATCAATCACTGTTGTTGTTCCCCCGTATCAGGGACAAGGTGAGAAGACAAAAAAAATTCCACTTCAAGATGCATGAATATGTGAGAGTGAATTCATCGATATCACTAGCATATCTTCTTGAATATTGATGACCATCGCCAAGAAGGAATCCATCCATACTGATTCTTTACTCTTGCAGATGTCTTGTGCTTGAAACACTTATTTGAAAGATGATTGTGTTTTCCAGAATGCTTGTAAGGATGAATATCGAAGCATTGATCTTCCACATGGCCAACTTGCTGACAATGTTGGGATATCTGAATATTCTCTTGAACTGAAGCAGGTGAATGTGAAGTTTGTTGAAGTAATCCAACACTCTAAGTGTTCAATAAATCTAATATTTCATCAATTCAAGCCATAGCTCAGACCAGGGTTTCTTGCAACTCCATCATTTAACAATAAAAATACATCCCCAAACAGTGAATGAAGGGTGTTGGATTCTACCAAAAATGAAGTCGTTGATAGAAAATATAAATAATATTATGCAAGTATACCTAATTCTAGATAATGTCCCAGCCACTGTATCCTTTTTTTATTTTATAACCAAAAGTAGTTTCACTCGCAGAGCTGTAGGAAACATCAATGGTTTGAAAGCATTAGGAAATGAGAAATAACTCCACACTAAACCTAACATAATAGAAGAAGAAATATTTAAAGTAGAAAGTGAATGACAAATAAAACACATAGTACACAAATATTTTACCCTCGAAATCGAAACCAAGAAAACTAGAATTCCTCGAGTGTTATTCTCTCTTGTTGTCTTATTCATTCAAAATAAAATTTTACATTCCTAACCTTGGTCCACACCTAAGACACAATTGACATCGTACCTTATTTATTTACACAATAGCAACCCTATAGCCAATTCGACTTACATATGCATGACAAACAACCTTTACGATTAATGATTGGTGATTAGGCATTCATTCATTAGCTTTTAAAACATCACATCATGCCTTATTTATAGGATTTACAGTACGAAAAACCATAAATAAAAGGTTCCCAAAGACAGTTACAGATCCACATAGATCATTGACTACAAATCTCGTGAATCTCAGGATTTTGTTTCAGTTGACTATAAAGTCAGATTACCATTCAACTACCAATTGGCCTTCATTCAATATTCATATGGTTGCCACATGTCCACTTGTAGACCTCTTGTCGGTTGACCTCTTTGAATTGTTCTTGATGTATTTGACTTTGAATTTACCTGATCAAATTACCTCAACCTTCAACTTGTTGTCAGTATCTTCAAATTCAACTTTACCTGGTCCAACCACCTCAACCTTCGTCTTGTTATCGATTCCTTTGAATTCGATTGTCATTTGATCCACCTCGACTAGAATTTCAATACAAAGAATATAACAACACAACATTCTCCCACTTGTTGTTTTCTTGGTTGAAACTGGGATATATTTCAAATATCGTTCATAGACCCAGGGAAGAAATGCCCATTGCCTCTCTGCACCAAGATAAATTCAACGCACTCATAGACTTGGTCAAATACTCTTCTATGTTTTCTAATGTGTCTAATTTCTCCAGAAACACCTTGTTTCTTTCCACCATGTCTCTCAAAAAATGGTATTGCACATAAATGTGATTAGTCTTAGAATGGTAAGTTGGGTTCATTACCAAAAATATTGTGCTTTGACTATCACAAATTATCTTCATAGCTCTCTACTCAAACCCAATTCTTGAACATAGCCTTTGAAACCATACTGTTTCTTTAATTCCATGAGTGGATGCCATGTATTCAAGTTTTGTTGTTGACAAGGCTATGACCACCTGTCACTTACTTATCAAGCTGATTTATCCACCAAAAATTTTGAACACATATCCACTGGTCAACCTTCATCGATCCATATATCCATCCCAATCAGAATTGAAAAATTCATGTATATTTGATTCACTTTCAACTCTGGGTTTTCCTTGGTAGCATATCGCACAATATTGTTTTCCACAAAAATACTTGAATACTCTCTTGACAGTTGTCTAGTGCTCCTTCCCAGGTGTCGACATGTATCCTCTCAACACTCTCAATGCATGAAATTTTGGGTCGAGTGCAGACCATCAAATTCATTATACTACCAACAACACTTTCATAGGGAACACATGCCATGTCCTCTATTTGCTCCTATGTCCTTGGACATTTTTCAATAGTTATCCTTGCTACCAAAGGAATTGACACCTTCAAAGTTTTGCAATCCAGCATGTTGAAATGTTGCAAGAAAGTTTTGATATAATTATTATAGTTCAAATGTAAATGTGTTTAACCTACATAGAATATATCTAGCTAGCAAATGACATACGTAGTTTGTAAAGAAAATATGAGAAAAAATAACTAGAAGAGAAAGAATGGAAGAATTATCATTAACTAAATGAATGAATGATAATGTATACATGATATACTCTATATAAATCAACTAATGTGCATTGGAGGATAATCCAATGCACCATAGTGGTGGTCGAGCGTGATCTAGACACATACCAATAGTTACGGGAGTAAACTACCACCTAGTTTAGTCTCTCAGGAAGTTATGAGAGTGAACTGCCACCTAGTCTAAGTTAACTAGTATCTTAGTCTTCGGTTAATTGACTAAAACATAGTGAAGTGAGGATGGGATCAATGAATAATGAGTAATGCATTAGTCTAGTGATGATCCCAAGGACAATGTAAATTAGTTGGTGATGATCCCAATGTTGCATGGTGATAATCCCAATGTGGCATCTAGACTCCACTCAACTAATCAAACTGAAGTGTGAAATGAAGAGAATATTCTCCTAGAGGAATATTCTTCATAAAATATAGGAGATTGAATAATGAATAATAAACATAGGGAAAACCTTAGGAAAAATAAATCCTAGGTGTGTGTGAAGTATCTCCAACGCCCCCTATGAACATTACTATGTTGAAAATAAAGAATGGGTCACAACAACAAGGCCATGTTAGGTACCCAAATATAAAATATACACTAAAATAAATAAGGAAATGGGGAAAACCTCATGGGAAAACCCCCGTCAAAGTATAATGTATGTAAAAATAATAACTGACAGTTGCTAGGAAATTGTGTCCTTCACTCCAAGAGGATTGCGTAGAGAATGGAACTTTTGCTCGGTGAAGGTCTTGTTAAAGATGTCTACAATATGTTCTTCTAGAGGAAAGAACTATAGGTCAATGATCCCCTCGTGTATTAAGTCCCAGATGTGTGCATGTGGATCTTGATGTGCTTCGTCTACTGCCTCTGAACTGGATCTCTGCAGAACTTCAAAGTGCTATGTTGTCACACCATATGATGATCAACTGATGAAATTGAATTCCCAACTCAGTGAGAAAATGTTATAGCCACATATCCTGAATGTTTATGTTAGCTACCCCTCTGTACTCTTCCTCAGCTAAAGATAGATAAATAGAAGCCTGCTTCTTGTTAGACCAACAGATAGGCCTGGAACCAAGACTAAGTCAGTAACTAGATGTGGACTTGCGATTAATGCTATCACCATCCTAGTCAGAATCAGTGAACCCTATGAGGTCCAATGTAGAGTCTGCTACATAGTGAATCCCAAAGGTGATGGTTCCCTCTATGTATCGAAAGATACACTTTTCAGCCTTCCAATGTAGCTCATACGGCTCCTACATGAACCTAAAGACTAATCCAACTACATAGGAGAGGTATGGTCTAGAGTGTGTGAGATAAAACAAGATCCCAACTAGTTTTCTATACACTTTGTTATCAACCAGTGTAGTTTCCTCGCGATCCTAAAGTATGAATCCTGATAGGAAAGGAGTCGGGGCATACTTGCAGTCTGTCATGTGAAATCTCTCAAGGAGATCTCATGCATACTTGACCTGAGACACTTTGATTCCTGATGCATCCTAACTTATCTCGAGTCCAAGGAATAAATGTAGTGAACCCATTTCCTTCATAAAGAACCTGTCATGAAGAACCCTCTTGACTTCAACAATCGTTGAATTTGAGCAACCAATGATCAAGAAATAATTAACAAATAAAACTTGGAGTAGAAGTGAATCAACTGTCCCAAGAATGTAAAAATTCCAGTCTCAATTACAACGTACAAAGTTATGTGACAATGGGTAGGATCCCATATTTTCATACCATTCCCTCAGATCTTTATTGAGGCCATAAAGAGATTTCTTCAGTCGACAGAACAAAGATGAATCATGTATAAATCCCTTCAGTTTCTCCATGTAGATATCCTCAGAGATATCTTCGGGAAGAAATTCATTATTCACTTCCATCTGATGGATTTCCCATCCTTTGTATTCCGTAATGTAAAGTTCCAAAAGTATGGAATCCATATTCTCTACTGGAGCGAATGTCTCATCATAGTCAATACTGTGCACCTGCTGAAAGCCTTTGGAAACTAGCCTGGATTTGTATGTGCTAACATGTCCATCTGCTGCGCTCTTGGTCCTTTAGACCATTAACCATTCCCTACTTTCTAATCTATTTCATATATATGAAATTTGAATGCCCGAAACTTGTGTGCCATATACTATTGCTTTCATCAGCATGGGTAAGTAGTAATGCAAAATACTGTTCAATAATTTTAGAAAATGTGTTCATTTTGGATTGATGACTCACCTCACTGGTAGAAACCATGGAATTGGTTTGCATATCATATATATCCACTACATCATGTGTGGATATGAATCTATTTCTGGTGTCGGATTTAGTCATCTAATACACAAAGAGAATATTGAAGAAACATTTGGGAACGTGTAGCACATTCTCTAAGCTTCTCTTTGTGATTTCAATTCTTCCTTTTTCCAGTGACGTCAACTGGAGAGTTGTCCCCCATCATCATAGGAGGAACATTTCATGTGTATAATGAAGAGAAGACTTATTTTTTATCTTCCATGTATTGTGATGAACCTAAATCTATGATCCAAGCATCGTGAGAGGAGTTGATAACAATCAATGCATGGATAGAATTGCCTTTCTTGGGATTCTAATCTTCTGGCTTCTTATTCTTGGCACATGTTGTTGAAAGAGTTGGTTCTAGGCTATAATAGAGCCAAGCCTTAGCACATTTTAAATGAAATAAATTTTGTCACTCAGACTTGACTTGGGTTGCATGAAAGTAAATTTTGAGATAACCTCAAACCACTTTTGATTGGAAACTACCCCTTCCAACTCGAGAGGGATCTCTCGAAAATATGTCACAATAGGATATTCAATAATCTTAACAGTGGGAAGATCTGTGGGTAACATAAAGTTTTGGGTTTTTAGGGTTGGTGGGTTGGACCATGAGGTATTCCATTGGGAATGGAGTCAAATGATAAATAAAATAATAAGAGTGTTTCAGTGATGGAAATCCATGGAACATAGGCGAGGTAGAAGCTGATTACAGAGAGAAGGATTTATAAAAGTATGGCAAAAGAATAGAGAGAAAACATATCAAAATGCAAGGAGCACTTAGAAATGACTGAATTCCAAGCATAAATCAGTGGAAAGAGATGGTTGGGACAGAGCATCTATCCAAGGATGAATTCTGAACCTTCACATCTCTACAAGAAACAACCTATAACATGTCCTGCAATAGAGCATCTAACAAATGGATAAATTCCATTACAAAAACAGTCACAAATCAAGAAGAAAATGGAAATAAAACCAAGTCAAATGATGCGATAATGAAGCAATAAGACATTCTCTGCAAATAAAGTCACAAGAATATCTGTTGTAGATTAAAAATGGCTCTGCACTCTTTTATTTAAACAGGAAAACAAATTCTACAGCCCAAGAGTACTACTCTTGTCTGTCTTTTTTCCCCTCTTATCTCTCAAAGAGATATACAATATATAAGCCTTTAGTGTATAATAGATGATAAATGACCTCAAAACCGACTGAGAAACAAACTGGCAGTTATTTAAATGAAATCTGGACGTGTTCCTACATTTCTGGGTCATGTCTACAGTGCCATATTGAGGGGATATTTTCCTACCTTCCCAAGCTCCAACTTAGGATCTGAAGATACCACTCGAAATATTAGGATCCATAGACATCAATTGACTATTCAAACATGTAAAACGGCCTCTCCAAGATTGAGAAAATGGAGTTTTCCCACAGGTAGTTATTTTGGAAAAACTAGCGATTTCGGTGGCTAACAGGCCAAAAACAGGGGTATCTTAGCCACCGAAAGTCTTGGATTTTGGAAGCTAACAGTGCAACTTTAGAGCGTCATAAGCCACCAAAAGTCCCTAAACCTCAGTTTCGGGTTTCGGGTTTTGGGGAAATAGAGCAATGGTCAAAATCTTTATCTTGGCCAAACCTCCGACTGCCGAAAACCTGAAATGGTGATGTGGCACTTATGTAAAACCTTATTATAATGATTTTATTATCGTTTATTTCTTTCATCTTTCGGGTTTCGGGGAAATGAAGCAATGGTCAAAATCTTATGTCAGCCAAACCCCCGACTATCGAAAACCCGAAATGGTGATGTGGCATTTATGTAAAACCTTATTATAGCTATTTTATTGTCGTTTATTGCATTCTTTTAGTACCTCCTCATGACTTGATTTATGGTTAAAAACGCATCTACACTTTCGGCAGCTAAGGGCATATGAAACCTGAGATTTAAGCTACCGAAAGTTTGCACTTTCGGTAGCTAACCACTATAAAAATTTTCCTCCTAAGCTACCGAAAGCCAATATTTCAATATTTGTTCCAACATAGGCTCCATCTATGGATGGCACTTTCCTGCAAAGCGTCAATAATAGCAGACCAAGTGCCTTCATCCATTGGGCAACCTGCGATCATCCTTATCAAACGCTAAACCATGTCACTTTTCTTGCACCTTTCCGAAAAAAGAAAAAAAAAATGCTTATGCATTCATTGGGCTATGGAGTCATAATGTCTATGAAAATGATCTTAGGAAACCTTGTAGCCTGCCTGTATCCTGATTTGATTATTCAAGAAATCAACAACTAAAAATGATCTAGCTTCTCGTATGAAGATCTTATTCTCCTGGCCACTCCTACTCTAAGAAATTGTACTACCTCTTATCAAGTGAAATCATGTTTCCAATGAATCCATATAAGAAACCGATTTACTAATATATTCTTTGATCCGTACCCGAAAAATATAGTAAACCATATCATGCAGAAATGTAGTTTGAAAAGATGACAAAACTGACTCTCATTTGAAAATAATGTTTTGACATCTATGTTGCTTATTGACTCCAAATAATCAGCAATGGGATCATAAAAATCACATAGAAATACCTCATTTTGTTTCTCACTGAAATGTTGTTGCTCGCTGCCTTTACTGATCCGAATGTTGAATGTGGAATACTTAATATTTGTTGGGGAAACATGTATGATCAACTGTTGATTTGAACTTGTCTTCTCTCTTTCCTCATATCCATGTGATATGAATGCATCACTATGATATGCTGGCCTATTACAACTATTTTTAAGAGGGAAGAAGAGATATGTTCTTCATTTCCTACATTACTGTCTTGATAATGATCAAATGGAAACTGAGTCTAAAAATATATTTCATGAAATTTTTTATGATCACCCTCTCCAAAAATGATATCTTTGGAGGATGTATCAAAGTTAAAAGGATCTTCACTAGACTCTTGAACAATAGACTCATATCTATCTTCAACCATAGAATTCATACTTTTTTGATCATCTTTTAGTTGATAAGTAGGATTTGATGAAATTTCATTAGACAACAAATCTTTAAAATCCTCTTCATCATCATGATACTTATCATATTTAGGTTCCACATATAACTCAAGAGGGTCATCAGTCAGACAAATGCTTGGGACATCAACCGTGAGCAACTCTGATCCTTTCTCTGGCATGCTTTCTATCTCAGATTTATACTCCTCCAAATCACAGTCTAAAACATCCTTGAACAACAAAATTCCTTCAAGACTATTAAATGTGACATCCCTATCCTCTTCATGAAACAAAACAGGGATTACAAGTTGTTTCCTGGCTGGAAATCATCATCATAAATAGGTTCATTAACTTCCTGTAAGGTTTCATCAAACACATGACTGTCATTTTTTAAAATCGGATTTACATTTTTAGAAATGGAAGAAGTCCGACTCTCATATCCGGGATTGTGTGAACACTGCAAATCTGTGTAAGAAGGGGCTGTAACATGACTATGAAGGAGCATATTTATTTCTTCTTCTGTCAAAGGATAAGGTGGTCTCGGTATTTTTTGGATAAAACACCACTTATTTCCTTTCTCCTCTGCAGGTTGGTCATGATGTTAAATGTCTTCTTCTTGAATATGTCCATAAGAGCTATCATATACAACTTATTTATGAGCCAACTCTTCCTCATACTGATCATCTTCATCAACTTGAGAAACTTATGATATTTCTTCCTCCTCTTCAAGAGGATTTGATTGATCTTTTTGTCTTATAAATTCTATATTACGTCAATCTTCAAAAAGTATTTCATATGAGTATATTCTTTTACAATGTTGATGAAAACATAAGCGAAAATATTTCAATGAAGGAATACTGAAATTGGGTAAAGATTTATACCAGAGTCTAGCATCTCTTTCCAAGAAAAACATAAACAGTTTCATGAGGACATCTTCATGATGTATATTTAATTCATCCATGACATTGTGGAATTCAAACAAGTGTTGAGAGGGATTTTCGTCTACATATTCTCCAAATTTAGGAAGGACATATTCCCAAACTTTAATGTCTGGAACAGTGTTGAGAAAACCATAAATATTTGTAAAGTCTAGAGGACCAAACCTTACAACAATAATAGTAGTGAACAAATTTGACATTTTAAGACCAGTGGAGTCGCCAGTGAATCGTGTAGAGTCTTCGAATCAAGGAGTTGCCAGGTGAATGATCATAGCCAATTGAATGTCTATCCCTTGTTCACTATCAAGGAATAGATATAAACTTGTTGTCGTATCCCAGGGAAGATAGCTTCATTCCTCCGTCCCCGACAACGACGCTAGAAACTGTTGAGGTTGTAATAGAGCCAAGCCTTAGCACATTTTAAATGAAATAAATTTTGTCACTCGAACTTGAATTGGGTTGCATGCAAGTAAATTCTGAGATAACCTCGAACCACTTTTGATTGGAAACTAACCCTTCGAACTGAAGAGGGATCTCTCGAAAATATGTCACAATAGGATATTCAATAAGCTTAACAGTGGGCAGATCTTTGGGTAACAAAAAGATTTGGGTTTTTAGAGTTGGTGGGTTGGACTAGGAGGTAGTCCATTGGGAATGGAGTCAAATGATCAAGAAAATACTAAGAGTGTTTCGGCGATGGAAATACATTGAACAGATGCGAGGTAGAAGATGATTACAGAGAGAAGGATTTATAAAAGTATGGAAGAAGAATAGAGAGAAAACATATCAAAATGCAAGGATCACTTAGGAATGAGTGAATTCCAAGAATAAATCAGTGGAAAGAGATGGTTGGGATAGAGCATCTATCCAAGGATGAATTCTGAACCTTCATATCTATACAAGAAACAACCTATAACATGTCCTACAATAGAGCATCTAACAAAAAGATGAATTTCATTACAAACATAGTCACAAATTAAGAAGAAAATGGAAATAAAACCAAGTGAAATGATTCGAGAACAAAGCAATAAGACATTCTCTGCAAACAAAATCACAAGAATCTTTGTTGTAGATTATAAATGGCTCTACACTGTTTTATTTAAATAGGAAAACAAATGCTACAGCCCAGGAGTACTACTCCTGTGTGTCTTTTTTCCCCTCTTCTCTCTCAAATATATATACCATATATAATCCTTCAACATATAATAGATGATAAACGACCTCAAAACTGACTAAGAAACGAACTGGCAGTTATTTAACTGAAATCTGGGCACGTTCCTACATTTTTGGGTCATGTTTGTAGAGCCATCTTGCGGGGCACCTTTTCCTACCTTCCTGAGCACTAAATTAGGATCTAAAGATACCACTAGAAATAGTAGGATTTGTAGTTTTCAATCAACTATTCAAACGTGTAAAACCACCTCTCCAAGGTTGAGAAAAGTGAGTTTTCCCACAGGTAGTGTTTTTGGAAAAACCTACGATTTCAGTGGCTAACCGGCTGAAAATAGGGGTATTGTAGCCACTGAGATTCCTGGCTTTCGTTAGCTAATAGTGTGATTTCAGAGATTCGTAACCCACTGAAAGTCCCGGAACCCCAAATTTGAGTTTCGGGTTTCAGGGAAACAGAGTAATGGTGAAAATCTTTATGTCGGCCAAACCCCCAACTGCCGAAAACCTGAAATGGTGACGTGCAAGTTATGTAAAACCTTATTATAGTGATTTTATTTCCGTTTATTTCTTTTGACTTTTAGGTTTCAGGGAAATGTAGCAATGGTCAAAATCTTATGTCGAACAAACCCCCGACTGTTGAAAACCCGAAATGGTGATGTGGCATTTATGTAAAACCTTATTATAGAGATTTTATTGTCGTTTATTGCATTCTTTTAGTACCTCTTCATGACTCGATTTCTGGGTAAAAACACATCTACACTTTCGGTGGCTAAGGGAATATGAAACTTGAGATTTAAGCTACCGAAAGTCTGCACTTTCGGTAGCTAAACACTATAAATATTTTTCTCCTAAGCTACTGAAAGCCAAAATTTCAATATTTGTTCCAACATAGGCTCCATCTAGGGATGGTGCTTTCTTCCAAAGCACCAAGAACAACAGACCAAGTTCCTTCATCCATTGGGTGACCTGAGATCATCCTTACCAAACATTGAACCCTGTCACTTTGCTTGCACCTTTTTGAAAAAAAAAAAATGCTTATGCATTCATTGGGATATGGAGTCATAATGTCTGTGAAACTGGTCTTCAAAAACCCTGTATCCTGCCTGTATCCTGATTTTCTTATTCAAGAAATCAACAACTGAAAATGATCTTGTTGCTCGTATGAAGAGATTATTCTCTTGGCTACTCCTACTCTAAGCAATTGTACTTCCTCTTATCAAGTGAAATCATGTTTCCAATGAAGCCATATAAGAAACCAATTTACTGATATCTTTTTTGATTCGTACTCAAAAAATATAGTAAACCATAGCATGCAGAAATGTAGCTCGAAAAGATGAAAAAACTGACTCTCATTTGATAATAATGTTTTGACATCTATGCTTCTCATTGACTCCAAATAATCAGCAACGCGATCATAAAAGTCACATAGAAATACCTCTTTTTTTTTCTGACTGAAATGTTGTTGCTCGCTGTCGTTATTGATCCGAATGTTGAATGTAGACTGCTTAATATTTGTTGGGGAAACATGCATGATCAACTGTTGATTTGAACTTGTCTTCTCTCCTTCATCATATCCTTGTGATCTGAATGCATCACTATGATATGTTGTCCTATTACAACTAACAATTTTTAAGAGGGAAGAAGAGATATGTTTTTCATTTCTTACATTACTGTCTTGATAATGATCAAATGGAAACTGAGTTTGAAAATATATATTATTAAAAAATTTATGATCACCCTCTCCAACAATGATATCTTTGGAGGATGTATCAAAGTTAAAAGGATATTCACTGGACTCTTGAACAATAGACTCATATCTATCTTCAACCATAGCATTCATACTTTTCTGATCATCTTTTAGTTGATAAGTACGATTTGATGAAATTTCATTAGACAAAAAATATTTAAAATCCTCTTCATCATCATTATACTCATCATATTTAGGTTCCACAGATAACTCAAGAGGGTCATCAGTCAGACAAATGCTCAGGACATCAACAATGAGAAACTCTGATCCTTTCTCTGGCATGCTTTACATCTCAGATTTATACTCCTCCAAATCACAGTCTAAAACATCCTTGAACAACGAACTTCCTTCAAGACTATTAAATGTGACAACCCTATCCTCTTCATGAAACTAAACATGGCTTACAAGTTGATTTCCTGGCTGGAAATCATCATCATAAATACGTTCATTAACTTCCTGTAAGGCTTCATCAAACACAATACTGTCATTTTTTAAAATCAGATTTACATTTTTAGAAATGGAAGAAGTATGACTCTCATATCCAGGACTGTGTGAAAACTGCAAATCTGTGTAAGCAGGGTCTGTAACATGACTATGCAGGAGCGGATCTATTTCTTCTTCAGTCAAAGGAGAAGGTGGTCTCGGTATTTTCTAGATAAAAAAACAATTATTTCCTTTCTCTTATGCAGGTTGGCCATGATGTTGAATGTCTTCTTCTTGAATATGTCCACAAGAGCTATCATATCCAGCTTCTTTATGAGCCAACTCTTCCTCATATTGATCATCTTCATCAACTTGAGAAATTTATAGTATTTTTTCCTCCTCTTCAAGAGGATTTGTTTGATCCTTTTGTCTTATAAATTTTATATTGCAACAATCTTCAAAAAGTATTTCAGCTGAGTAGATTCTTTTACAATGTTGGTGAAAACGTATGTGAAAATGTTTCAATGAAGGAATACTGGAATTGGGTAAATATTTATACCAGAGTCTAGCATCTCTTTCAGATGAAAACACAAACAATTTAATGAGGACATCTTCATGATGTATATTTAATTCATCCATGAGATTGTGGAATTCAAACAAGTGTTGAGCGAGATTGTCGTCTACATATTCTCCAAATTTAGGAAGGACATATTCCAAAACTTTAATGTATGGAACAATGTTGGGAAAAACATAAATATTTGTAAAGTCACGAGGAGAAAACCTTGCAGCAATCCGAGTAGTGAACGAATTCGACATTTTGAGACCAGAGGAGTCGCCAGTGAATCGTGTAGAGTCTTTGAATGAAGGAGTCACCAGGTGAATGATCACAGCCAATTGAATGCCTATCCCTTCTTCACTATCAAGGAATAGATATAAATTTTTTGTCGTATCCCATAGAAGATATCTTCGTTCCTCCATCCCCGGAAACGACGCAAGAAAATGTTGTTACAAGAGTTGGTTCTAGGCTGTAATAGAGCCAAGCCTTAGCACATTTTAAATGAAATACATTTTGTCACTTGAAATTCACTTGGGTTGCATGCAAGTAAATTATGAGATAACCTTGAACCACTTTTGATTGGAAACTTCCCCTTCCAACCCGAGAGGGATCTCTCGAAAATATGTCACAATAGGATATTCAATAAGCTTAACAGTGGGCATATCTGTGGGTAACAGAAATTTTTGGGTTTTTAGGGTTGGTGGGTTAGACCAGGAGGTAGTCCATTGGGAATGGAGTCAAATTATGAAGAAAATAATAAAAGTTTTTCGGCGATGGAAATCCATGGAACAGAGGTGAGGTAGACGCTGATTACAGAGAGAAGGATTTATAAACGTATGGAAAAGGAATAGAGAGAAAACATATCAAAATGCAAGGAGCACTTAGTAATGAGTGAATTCCAAGCATAAATCAATGGAAAGAGATGGCTGGGATAGAGAATCTATCCAAGGATGAATTCTGAACCTTCATATATCTACAAGAAACAACCTAAAACATGTCCTACAATAGAGCATCTAACAAACAGATGAATTCTATTACAAACATAGTCACAAATCAAGAAGACAATGGAAATAAAACTAAGTGAAATGATGTGAGAACTAAGCAATAAGACATTCTTTGCAAACAAAATAACAAGAATCTATACTGTAGATTAAAAATGGCTATGTACTCTTTTATTTAAACAGGAAAAAAAATGCTACAGCCCAGGAGTACTACTCCTGTGTGTCCTTTTCTCCCTCTTCTCTCTCAAAGAGTTATATAGTATATAATCCTTTAGCATATAACAGATGATAAACAACCTCAAAACCGACTGAGAAATGAACTAGCAGTTATTTAACTGAAATCTGGGCGCGTTCCTACATTTTTGGGTCATGTTTGCAGTGCCATATTGCGGGGAACTTTTTAATACCTTCACGAGCTCTAAATTAGGATCTGAAGATACCATGGGAAAGGTTAGGATCTGTAGATTTCAATCGACTATTCAAACATGTAAACCAACCTCTGCAAGGTTGAGAAAAGTGAGTTTTCCCACATGAATTTTTTTTTGGAAAAGCTTGTGATTTCGGTGGCTAACAGGTTGAAAACAGGGGTATCTTAGCCACTGAAATTCCTATCTTTCGGAAACTAATAGTGCAATTTCAGAGCGTCGTAAGCCACCGAAACCCCGATTTCGGGTTTCGGGTTTCGGGGAAATGGAGCAATGTTCAAAATCTTTATGTCGGCCAAACCCTTGACTGCCGAAAACCCGAAATGGTGACGTGGCACTTATGTAAAACCTTATTATAGTGATTTTATTGTCTTTTATTTCTGTTGGCTTTCGAGTTTTGGGGAAACGAAGAAATGGTCAAAATTGTATGTTGTCCAAACCCCCGACTGCCAAAAAACCAAAATGGTGATGTGGCATTTATGTAAAACCTTATTATAGAGATTTTATTGTCATTTATTGCATTCTTTTAGTACCTCCTCGTGACATGATTTCTGGGTAAAAATGCATCTACACTTTCGGTAGCTAAACACTATAAATTTTTTCCTCCTAAGCCACCAGAAGCCAAAATTTCAATATTTGTTCCAGCAACACCCTCGAGGATGAAATATACAAGGTTGTTTTGTTGAAGTATTTGGTCCATTTGATCTATCTATTTCTTCATACATGCATATTATGGATGGAAACCTTTATGGAAGTAAGTGCATTTGTCCCATTTTCTTCCCTTTCCACCTTTGGATCCAAAGGCACCGTTGAAGGGTTTTGAGTATTCTTTTGATTTGCATGTTATTTCCTTCTGTCTTTGTCTTTATATTTATGATTTTTATGACCACTACCATCATGCACAATAACTGCATGCACCTTTGGGAGTTTTATTTTTCCCATGTTGATAAGCTTGTTATGCTCTTGTGTCAAAGATTCAATAAAAACCTCAAGAGAGGGCATATTCTAGGTGGTTCCAGAGGTGAGACTAACTTAATGAAATGTGGATACAAACACTGAGTATTCCGAACCAATTTTGGAGAGAATGGTGAGAACCATTTGTTTCTCCTCTTTAAATTGATCAACCCCACAAGCCTTGAGTTGCGAAAAGAAATCTTTATATTTGGTAGGGAAATCTTGGAGATTGTCGAAGGTTTCTGGATCCAAAGTGAGTAATTCCACCTAGAGCATTTTTCCCTTTATATTATCGAGTTTTCCAAAAAATCCTTCCATGGTGGTCCAGTATTCAATGGGGGTTTTACAGGAGGATATGTGAAAGAGGCGTTCATGAGAAATGGGACTACAAATAGTTCCAAACGCTTCATCCATTTGATTCAAATACCGGATTTTTATATGACTGATGTGGATCCAGTCTCTATGTCCATGGTTAAACTACATAATCCTCTTCCTAGAATATGCACCATCATCTTCTCTTTCCATGCAAATAAATTGTACGGTGTAAGAATGAATTCTTTTGGAAATTCCATTTCTCCACTTACTTCAATCTTCAGTACCTGCAAAAATAATCTAGTGTGTCTTTTCCCTAGCATTCAATTTTCTTTAATACCATGTAAATGTGTTGAAACTACATAGAATATATCTATCTAGGAAATTACATTCACAGTTTGCAAAGAAAATATGAGAAAAGAGAAGCATGAGAGAAAGAATAGAAGAATTCTCATTAACCAATTGAATGAATGATAATTTACACATGATATACTCTGTATAAATCAAATAATTTGCATTGGAGGATAATACAGTACATCATAGTGGTGGTATATAGTGATTTGGACACACACTAATAGTTACAGGAGTAAACTTCCAGCTAGTCTAGTCTATCAGGCAGTTACGGGAGTGCACTACCACCTAGTCTGAGTTAACTAGTCTCTCTATCTTCAGTTAATTGCCTGAAATGTAGTGAGGTGGGGAGGAGATCAAGGAATAATGATTAATTGAATATTCTAGTGATAATCCCAAGGACAATGTGCATTATCTGGTGATGATTCCATTGTTGCAAGTGATGATCCGAATGTGGATTCTATACTCCATTGAACTGATCAAACAAAAGTATGAAGTGAAAAGAATATTCTCCCTAAACTCCAGGAGACTTAATAATGACTAATAAAAATAGGGAAAATCTTAGGAAAAATAAATCCAAGGTGTGTTTGAAGTATCTCTGTTCGCGGTCAATCTGTCAGCAGATGAGCAAAATAGAGACCGCTGTGCATGCCTTCCAGGGTTCACCAAGACAGAACATCTATAGCAGCAAGAGTGTTAACAGAAAGCAGAAAAACAAAATAGAAAACAATCTAATCTAAAAGATGTGAAGCAAATAACGATTTGGAAATAAACAAGAATATCAAACATGAGACAGGGAAGTCCACAATGGTTCCAGGATTGATCTATTCAGGGAAACCAAAGTACACGCTGAGGGCAGGGATAAAGATTCCCCCTCCCTCCAACGGAAGGTCCTTCGAATCTCTCAAGATTGTGCTTTCCTTACGAAACAAGTAGAGCGGAAATGAAACGGTGAAAGAACTCTGAAGTTGGCTGTAGACTGATGGCTTGTCAAGAGGACTGAGCTCTGAATCTGGACAGCATAACTTTTCATGGAATTCTCTGCTGAAACAACGAGCCTTCACTGCTATTTATAACATTTTCCAAGCGGTCACGAAACTAGCTTCCGTTGTAAACAAGGTGTTGTTTAGGGTTTGTTTAAGCCATTAATTCACCGCTTTCGCAGGACCGACCCTGATCTGGATGTAAAATCATCTCGGGTGAAGGTCTATTGGCGGTCGGGAGGCCGACTTAAGCATTTAATGTGCCGTATTATCAGGTGCACGGCTTTTTATGTGGACAGTCGTGCATCAGGCGCTTAAGCGCGCACAACACGTTCTTTTCCCGCGCATACGCGCACACCTTACTGATGTGAAGTGTCTTTCAATTTCTGTATAGTTTTTGACCCTTCTGGAATGCTGTAAACTTAATTTTGTGCCATGAATGACTTCATTGTTATGTTGATGATGCGGAGTTCTTGTCGCCCTGTGTAGACGAAATTTCAGTGATAACAGATGCCCCCTGATGGATGAGGTTAGGAGCATACGTATAGACGAAATCCATCAATGTTTCTTCTACTAAGAATGTGGTTGTAAAGGAAAGAAAATAGTGGGACTCTTTGGAACGATCCGTTGGAGGAAAAAGGAACCAGTATCTCGACCTTCTGAGAGACGTGTATGAGAAAAAAAACAATATACAACTGTGTACAAACGAGGCGGGCATGCCCCATGCTCGTGTGATGTAACTCTGACAAAAAATATGACGGAAGTGTTGGTGTAGACAACTGCAGCGCCCTCGGGGGAGGTAAATGATAAAGGCAGAAGACAATTCTGCAAACGAACATACTCTGAATAACGGGCAATGATCGCTGTGATAATCAGCAATGATGATGTGGGCATTGATGGCCCTACCACGTTTAGAGGTCTTCGGCAAATGACAGAAACTGTAATAGTCACAAAGTAAGACCCACCATAACATGAGAGAGTGTTGGTGTCGAATGTTATGGGGGTCAACGACAGCAGGAAGCAATGGTGTTTCCCCCTGTGCCGTCCGAGATCTCTCATTAACATGAGGAATGAGAATCAAGATACTGTCGCCCTTCTGGAAAAGTGTGTTGATGTCGACAAAAGGGAAACGCGACTCCGAGAAGCAAAGTGCTCCGTGATAAAGTGGCAGAGGTACATGGACGAAGTCAAGAAGTGGGGTGACTCAAGACTGCCCTTGGTTGAAGGATATATGAGAGGAACAGTGGCCGCAACCGTGTAACAAGGTCGAGTGTTAGGTGGACGACAAGACCAGGACTAAGTTGTGCCAGAGGCGGGACAAGGTGAACAAATTCAGAGGGTAGAGGTAACTGACCTGCTGGGTACTCTGAAGATATGGACAAT
>ML838644.1:33070-44081 GCA_009831015.1 Picea engelmannii
CTTCACTGCTATTTATAACATTTTCCAAGCGGTCACGAAACTAGCTTCCGGTGTAAACAAGGTGTTGTTTAGGGTTTGTTTAAGCCATTAATTCGTCGCTTTCGCAGGACCGACCCTGATCTGGATGTCAAATCATCTCGGGCGAAGGTCTATTGGCGGCCGGGAGGCCGACTTAAGCATTTAATGTGCCGTATTATCAGGTGCGCGGCTTTTTATGTGGACAGTCGCGCATCGGGCGCTTAAGAGCGCACAACACGTTCTTTTCCCACGCATACGCGCGCACCTTACTGATGTGAATTGTCTTTCAATTTCTGTATAGTTTTTGACCCTTCTGGAATGCTGTAAACTTAATTATGTGCCATGACTGACTTCATTGTTATGTTGATGATGCGGAGTTCTTGTCGCCCTGTGTAGACGAAATTTCAGTGATAACAATCTCCAACATCAATCATATCTTTCTAGCTGCTCGATCTCTCTTGATCTCAATTCCCAAAATAAATTTCGCTACACCGAGATCCTTCATGTAGAACTTGGAGGATAAATTCTTCTTCACCTCCTTTACTACATTCATGTTATTCCCAATCAAAAACATTTCGTCGACATACAATGCTAAATATGTATGAAACACCCACCTTCTTCTTTTGAATATATGCAGTGACCAACTTTGCTTCTCACAAACCCCAAACTAGGGATGTGTGTGTCGCACTTTTGGTACCACATCCTTAGTGATTGGTGTAGACCATAAAGGGATGTTTTTCAGTTTGAACACCAATTATTTCTTTCCTTCTACTACAAATACTTCAGGATATTTCATATAGATTTATTCTTCCATGTTCCCATGTAGGAATATTGTCTTTACATCCATCTATTCTATCTCTAGATAAAATGTTGCAGCTAGAGACATTAGTACACTAATGGAAGTTAAATTTTCAACAGGGGAAAAATATCACCGAAGTCAAATACTTCTACTTAGGAATATCTTTTCTTTAACATACGAGATTTGAATTTCTCGACTTGACATGATATATTCATATTCTTTTTGAATACCCATTTTCTACCAAGAGAATTTCTTCCACCAGGTAATTCAACTAAGTCCAATGTCTCATTATTGTGCAAGGATTCCATCTCTTCTATCATGGAATCCTTCCATAGTTTTCCCTCTACTGAGTCGACTACCTCCCCGACCGACTTGGGTTCATCATCGGTGGTAGTTAACACAAATGCAGAATGGAATTAGGGTGGAATATACCTTTTGAATGATTTTATTACTCTTTCTGAACTCCTTACAACCATGGTTGGTTGTTCCACATCTTCTTCTAATTCATTCTACTCATCTGAATCATCTTATTTGTTCCTCAATTCAAACTACAACTTATCTGGATTATTCTTTGTTTGAACAATTTCTTCAGGATAGAAATTACTTCCAAATTCTTTGAAGACTACATCTCAAATGTACAATGTTTTCCTTAATGTGGGATCTCAAAGATTATATCATTTCATTCCTTCTTTGTATCCAATGAAAATACACTTGACTTCCTTCTTGTCTATATTGCTCCTCTTTTCATTGGGAATGTGCACAAATGAATCACAACAAAATAATTTGATATGTGAAACCAAAGTCTTCTTACTATACCATACCTTATGTGGAGTCATGTCGACTATCCCCAACAAAGAATACATATTCACTAGATATTTTGTAGTGTCGACTACCTCCGCCCATAATTCTTGTGCAATCCCAACAACATTTATCATGTTCCTTTCCTTCTCCATCAATGTTCTATTCATTATCTTAGAAACTTCATTTTTTTGTGGGGTATATGGTGTGGTATTTTAGCATGCCATGCCAGACTTCTTACATAACTGATCAAATAATTTTCCATAGAATTCACCACTATTGTCAATTCTCAACACCTTAATCTTCTTATCTTTCTAGTTTTCTACAAGATATTTAAACTCTTTGAATTTCTTGAAAACCTATGATTTCTTCCTCAGGAAATATCTCCATGTATTCCTATAAAAATCATATATGAAGGAGACATAATACACGGATCCACCAAGTGAAGGAATTTAAATAGGTCCAAATACATCACTATGAACCAACTCTAGAATCTTCATTTCCCTTGTCACTCCATATGGGAACCTCACTGAAATTTTCTTTCCATATATACAATGTTCACAAAATCCGACTTCTAATTTACGTGTAGGAAAATATTATACCATACCTTTTTTATGCATAGATCAAAATATTTTTTCTCCAATGTGTCTCATCCTCTTGTTCCATATGATGGTCAGGTAAACTTTATAATGACTTATCGAGTTGGTTTGAATTGACTCATCCTAAGTTGAGTGGCATCGATTCGAAGTTTATTCAAGTTCAATAAAAATGATGATCTTGAATCCAGTTGAGTCGACATTCCATAATAGATTGTATAGGGTTCCAATCCAAACTACTTTAATTAATACCATCACACCTCTAACCATCTTGTACGAATCCTTATGAAATAGAGTGTGCACCCCAACATCACTCATATTGATGATAGATAGTAGGTTTCTTTTCAAACCCAGAATGTGTAGCATACCTCTAAGGGTTCTACTCCTCCCATCCTGCAGTGTCAGTCGAACTCTTCCTCATCTAACAATTTTGGTTGTCGAATCATCCCCCAAGAACACATCTCCTCTTTCATATTGTTCATATTCATAGAACCATTATTTATGTGCTTTCATATGATAGGATGATCTTGAGCTGATCAACCAAACATCTTGATCTGAGTGTGTACTGGTCGATGCCAGGTACACATCACCTCCCTTATTTGGATTCCTCTTTCTCAAACTTGAACGCTACTCATTAGATCATGTAGTAACTTCTATTTCCTTCGACTTGCAGTTCCTTTTGGAATGCCTAGATTTACCTCATTTATAACATATTCTCATCGATTGAACATGGGATTTATATCTACCCTTAAACATACAATTTCTACTGGAGAATTTTCCTTTATCTCTACCAACTAGTTGACCTCTCACCACTATTCCATATTTGGTTGATACTTCCATGTTCTTCCTTCTTATTTCCTCTGAAAATAGATATGCAACCACACATTCTAGCACTAATTTGGTTATATTACTCCCTATATCCATGACTAAGATATCTTAGGAGTTTGTCTAAGAACATATTATAGGCTAATACATTTCTCTTCATCAGTGATTTTAATATCCATAGAAGATAACTGACTTAAAACGGTTTTAAACACATTTATGTGCTCAGTCACCGAATTTCCTTCACTCATCCTCTAAAGATACAATTTATTTCTGAGAAACAAATTATTTACCAGGGATTTCGACTGGTACAAGATCCCAACTTGTCACACAGTTTCTTGGTCGAATCTTCACCTGCTACATTTAGCAGTACTGAATCGGCAAGACAAAGTTGAATCCTACTCATTTCCCTTCTCTAGAGTTTCTCTCATTATTTCGTCGACATACCAATCGAAATGGTACCTAGAAATAATGTTTTCTATTGTTCTCAATATACACCGAGATCTTCAATTTTAAGTTTCCAAAGCTCAAAACTATGGCCATTGAATTTTTTGATCTCTATTCTCGAGCTGCTTGGAATTATTTAAAACTATGTTTAAATATTTCCAACTTACGATTCTTACTGAACATAGGGTTTATCTCAAACCCAAGGTTCTTAAACCAAGATATCATACCACATGTTAGGAAATGATAAACAGTTTCATGCTAAACCTATTAGAAGAGAGGAAGAAAGATTTAAACTAGAAAGTAAATGTCAAAGAAAATGCACAGTACACAAAGATTTTACCCATGAAACCCAAACTGAGAAAACCAACATTGTTAGGGACCTAACCCCTCACATAGGTACAATAATATATTTCCATGTAATAAAGGTAAATATTAATAAGGCCTAGCAATAAGGAAGAATAATTCAAATGTAAGAAAACCTAATAGAAGCTTCAACTTCTAGAAGTTTCTTCCTCTAGATTGTTCTGTTGATGGACATATTTAATATAAATAGGAGTAGAGGGTATGAAAAGTTTTTTCTTAGATATTATTGTAATATATCTCTTCTCTATTGGAGGTTTCCACCTCAAAGAGGCAAGTGAACATTTCTCTTAGTAATCAAAGTGTTCTTTCTGGTTTTATTTTGTTATAATTGTGGTGTTGTTCTAGTTATATCATTGTTTATCTTCCATTTCTAGCTAATTATTTTTGTTCTGCATACTATTTTATATCTAGAATATTAAAAGTGGTATCAAAGCACCTTCCTCGATAGAAAATTGTGGGTTAATTTTTTTTCCAGAGTAGAGACATATTTCAACTTCTTTAAGCTACAGAGATTTTTCGTTACACACATAAACTCACGATCAGGGATTCATACACATAGGAAGTACAAGTGGTACTTAAGCACACATCTGTTGGCCACCCTTGTTGGCACCTGATGCAGGAGTGACACAGGCATGCGCTCACAAGCATGCCCGCTCACAGGATCTTCTCTTCTCACGGCCCGAAGAATTCCAAGGATCTTCTATTTCCCTATCGGGAAATATACACCCACATAAACTCTTCGTGGGATCCCACTTTCTTCTTATCAGGAGACTGGACTTTGCAACTCGGTGAATCCTAAGGTCGAGTGTTGGTTTTACGAATCACTGAACCCCGACAATAGTCCACGCTAACACTTCACCTCTTCCTATCAGGAATTCTCCTTTCGCGATTTCGGCACTCGCGATGTCGAGAAGCTCGGTTCTTCGAATCTCAAACCCTGATACGCCGAAATTCCGATGCGCTCGTGAGTTGACTTTTCAACGGTCTCGTCACCTCGTCAGGATTTCGGACTTCGCGGGATCGCAAATCCTGATGTCAATGTTTCGGGACTTTACCTTCCTCGAACTCTGATACGGTATGCCACCTGTCCACTACCCAACTCTGCTATGGCCCACACCTTCCTTCTACTTGTCAGGATTTCACGTATCGCAATATCGTAATTACCGTTGCAATATTTCAAAGTTTTGATCCACGAAACCCTGATACACGATATACGTATAGTCCAACGACCCTTGCTGGTTTGGATCACGGCTCTGCCCCTCCCGAGGTTTGAATTTCTCAGAATTTCCTAACGTATCTCCCTTGCACCTTCGCAAGATCCAATGGCCCATGGATTTTCATGAAATCTCCTCAGAGAATTTCGACCGTCTATTTCTTCCTTAGTGATTCCTGCGAACAACCAAGTGTTCCTTCCCAAACTTGTCTTCCTGTGCGTAATTTATGACGCTTGCTTAAACGCTCCACGACACAAACTCCCTGTGTTGTCTTTAACAATTTCAAGGGCCTTCTCCCTCCTGAGCTTTCTCCAACTCTGAACCTTGAAAAAGACTTTTGCGCACTCCTTGCGGCAACCTTTAAACACTTCAAATGTTGAATCCTTTCAACCCTGTGCACACTTGCGGTAGTAGTCTTCCAATGCTTCATTCAGGTTCGCAATCCTAAGACTTTTACCCGGCCTGCACACTCCTTTCATGGCTCCTGTGCCTATCTGCACTTCTGGGATGAATGAGAACAAAAGCTATCTCTATCTGAACCCTCTGTCAATGCACTCCTTGCGGACACTTCAACTGCACTCCTTACAGGAATTCTCTGGCTCAAATAAAGAAACAATTGAAACTCATTCCTTCTTCTTCTCAGATTCCAAACTCAACATGAAATCATATACACAACATATAAAAGAAAATGTATAACAGGAAGAAAACATTCATGAGCATATTAGCATCAATACACAGAGAACAACACAAACCATGAATTTGAATCAAAGCTTTCTTCTATTAATTCAAATATCTGTACATGGGTGTTCTTACACAACTCTCTGCATGTTCTTGCTTTCTTCAACAATGCTGCTTCATAATGTTACAATGCACAATGAGGGTGTCTATATCCCGTTTCCCTCTTGCATTCTAAAACTGTCTAGTCTAGAATTAAATTCTACCTACTTGCATTAATTCGTATAAATGCCTTCTATATACTAAGGACGAGAGCTAAAGGCTCAAGGTCCAATTACAATATACCAGTGCGCTTTATCTTAATGGCTCATTTAAGATCGCGCAACAACTTTCAAGGTGATTTCAAAATTCACGCTGATGCTTGTCCAGCTGTCTGATTGTCTCCACGTTGGATCGCTTGATGTGATAGATGATCCTACATCAAGGAGCATCTCCAACAGCAAGCGAGCGCGAAGCCGGAAGACAGCTGGGATGAGCACAACACATTTTTGCACATGATGAAAATGTTTTGAAATTTTTGAAAGACTAAGGAAGGAATATTAATGAAATAGTTAAGGAAGGCATGTGTGCATTTATGAATAAGTGATTGTAAACAGATCTTGAGAAATTTTCTCTCATCTATCAATGTAAAAGGCATTTAAGCCCAGTTAATGAAAGTAGGTAGATTTGAATTAATAGATTAGACAATTTTAGGAACAGGAGGGAAAATGACTATAGACACCCTCATCTTTGTATCATTGTATCAATTAGAATTAGATCATTAAGCACATTAGCATAGAGAAGAAGAGAGTTGTAGAGGAGAACCCATGTACAGAAGCTTGAATTAATATATGAATCTTTGATTCAGACTCATGGTGCTATGATGTTTTCTGTGTATACATGTTGAATGGTCTGCTTACAGTTTCTTACTCTCCCCATCATGAATTTGTTATTATGTTGTGTGTGAATGTATGCATTCATGTTGAATGTTTAAATTCTGAGAGAGAAAGAGAATGAGTTTCAATTGTTTCTCTTCCTGAGTGAGAGTTCCTGCAAGAAGTGCAGTGAAACGTCTGCAAGGAGTGCATTGACGAAGGTTCAGAGTTTATCTCTGAAAGCTCAGGAGGGGTACCATTGTTCTCATTTCAACATAAGTGAAAGAAAATCAAAAAATCCATGCAAGGTGTGCGCAGGCTAGTCGAGACCTTAGAAATTCTCAACTAAGGTTGAGAGATTGAAGGACTGCTGTTGCAGAGAAAGTGCACAGAGTCGGGAGTTCAAGTATGTTGAAGTATTTGAAGGATTGTTGCAAGGTGTGCATGCAGGAGTCTCCTTGAAGACCTGAGTTTGTGAAGAAAAATCATAAGGGTTAGGGCCTTTGAATCATTCAAGACAAAGAAGGAAGATCAAGTCATTGTGCAGAAGTTACGCCCCAGAGAAGGATCGTAGATTCGATTTTGAGCTAGAGGTTCTTGAGGAGGAAATTGAATGGTCAGAATTCTCCGAGGAGGAATCCTGAAATAGCCAGGACCATAGGATCCAGGAAAGTTGTGGGGAAGTTAAGTGTTGGGCAGACCCACCTTCGAAAGGTAGGATTTAATGTGGATCGTTGATTTCGATCATTGGACTATTGAGATCATTTCGGCATTTCGGGGATCATAAGTCTAAAGTGTGGATGAAACCTTTGGTTGATCCAATCCCCGAAAAGTGAAAAGTGTTTTCGTGTATAAAGGCGAAGAGTGACGAGGTCAAAATTTTGGAACTTAGGAATTCGGGGTTTCGTAGGTCCTAAGGACGAGTGATCGGGACACAGGGGGGGAGGAAAGCCCGAAATCACAAGTCGCAGCAGGATATTTGTAAGAATTTTGGGAATCAACATTTCAACATTCTTGTTGACAAGGAGTAGAGTGCTCCACATAAGAAGCTCCGAAATAACAAAACACGAAATACCTTTGGAGGAGCATTTCGGCATTTAGGCATTTCGGGATCTGGGATCTCGAGGAGACAGTGATTCAGAATCGAGAGTTTTTAACTCTCAACTCACAAAATCCTAGGGAAAGAAAACCATTTTGGAATTTCAAGAATTTGGGTTCCAGAAGGTATAGGAGGTGAAGAGTTTGAGATCAAGCATCACGAACTCTCGGTATGCAAAATCGCGCCAGCCATCGCATCAAGGATATATCCACAATCGTTGATCTCCTTGGAAGTGGGATACCATCATTTTGGTATTTCTGGGTTCATCATACTGGGAATACTAATGACAAGGAACGAGGAGCAGTAAAGGGAAAATCCCGAAATCGCGAAGTGCGACGGGACTTAGAGTGGACTTTCAGGATTTCGGTAATTCGGATTTCAGGACTCCGGGAGTCAAGAGACAGAGTTGCACATCATCACAACTCCCGAAAGCGCGATGAGTGGAAATTTGAAGTCAATGGCAAGATGGGTCTAGTGTTTGGTATTTCGGGTTTCGGAGGTCAAAGAGGTAAGGCGCTCGACAACAGTATTTGCGAACCCGCGAAATCTGGTATCCCGAAAGGAAAAGGGGAAAGTCCCAATGTCAATTGGGTGTTGATTGTGGAGTTCATGCTAGTGCAAAGATCACGTGAGCATAACTCAGAAAGGACCCATGATATACACTCAGCTGGGTGTGTGAATAAATTTCCCAAAGAGGAAATTGAAGAGCCAGTCAAACTCTAAGGGGCTGAAATTGAAAGATCCTATGTGGACTCCGACCTGAGGGTTGGGGGTCTGCGTCAGTTGTGGTATCAGGGAATAGAAAGAGTTCTTTTTTTTCGCTAGTAGAGAAAAGAGAAAAGATTTGCAGCCATGCCACCGAGTGTTGTGGGGTATTCTACCCTATGGACTAATAAGCTAGGGCTCTAAACTTATACGCAGATCATGACCCTTAAGATTTAACTTTTAACCTTCTACCCAAAATCTCAATCCCTTTTCTCAGGCAAACACGGGAAGAATTAAACCAACCTTTTTCCGACGGTTGAAATAGATCCTCTGTTGAGTTGTTATCTCCTTGCTGCTGTTGCTCCTTCCACAAAGCTTCCTGCAATCAAGACAACAATATGCATGCATGCTACTGATCTACTAGGGGGTTAGAGATAAAACATAAATCAAATAACATAGATGAGATTCATGTATTCAGGACGGGAAAAGTATCTTTTTCATTAGCTTTAATATGAACCAACTTACAATGATTTCTGAGGCTGGTCACCGTTCCACGATCCTGATCCTGGGCTCTTCCTCTTCCTTTTGTCCTCCAACTGCTGCTTCTTGAATTTCTCCTAAAGCTTAAGGAAAAGCTAAAGGGTTGGGACAAAACTGGCTTGGAAATTTGGCAGAGTTTCTTTGCTATGATTTTCCTTCTTTGAATAGTACCCCTACCCCTCCTTTTATAGGCTAGAAGGAGCTAGGGTTTTTGGCGAACTCTCGGCCATGCATGGCTCGGAGTTCCAGTTAACTGACAAAAAGCCTCGTGTCCCGGCGGAAACTTTCCTGATTTTTTGCTTTGGGAAGGCACCCGCGGGCTGTAGTGGGCCTGCTAGCGGGACCCCCGTGGGCTGTAGTGGGCCTGCTTGCGAGGCCCGCGGGCTGTAGTGGGCCTGCTAGCGGATGCTTTTAAAAATGGAATTTTTAGAAGAGTTGTTCAGTAGTTTTTTTGCAAAGAAGGGATATGAGTTGGCCTGATGTCAGGTAAGCATGTGTGGTGCAATTTAGGGTTATAACAGATGCCCCCTAATGTGTGAGGTCAGAAGAGCATCTGATGGCCGAAATACATTACCAATTCTTTACCAATCTGTACTGATATGCTGAATGAGTGAGCCCAGGAATCAGGAATCAGGAGGTGCCGCCTACAAAATAACAAATGTCTCATCGAGGCGGGCATACCCATGCTCGGGATAAAATAGAACGCATGGCTACCAATCAAATACACTGTAGATCCATGTCATATAACTATATAAAGTGTAGCCGCGAACAGTACACATCGGATCTACATCTCGAAATCAAAAATATATACATGCAAAGTATCCATCTTCGTAGAAGCTGATAAGGTCTGATGGCTAGAGATGAGGAATTCAGAGCTCGAGCAACAACTTCAAAATCTTCAAAACTCGGGTAGGAGTGTAATATGAGTGTACGACTGCACTACCCAGAGGTCTTCGACGGCTCGTCGGGAATAGACAAAATTGATAATCTTGATGATCAGACTGAAGGCTTCAGTGATTTCGAACAAGGACTTGATTGGACGTTCAAGATGGCCGGGTATGCGGACAAGAGACATATTGCAGAGTGGCCGACTCAGGCTAAGTAACAAACTTCCCTTGGATAATAGCATGACAAGTGATAAGACTCAGGAAGCATATCTGTTAATCATAAGTCTACGAAGCAGGAGGCAACACAAACTCTCCATATGTTTGGAAGAGTAGCCAAATGGTGGAGGACAGAACTCTGTAACGAGCAAAGCTTCCTAAGGTCGTACTACATCCCATAGTCTGATGAATCAAATGGACAGATGTGCTTTATCCAAGGGTGACTCATAATGCTGCCAACGAAGAAAATACTTTTCCCATCCTCTTTTGGGGGTATATTTGTTTTTTTTGTTTTTTTTGTTGATTTGGAAAAAGAATAAAAGAATATTACGTTACAAGGGAGGAACGAGGATCGCAAACATACAAGTTCAAGGCACAAGGACAAGACTGATGTTCTAGGAAATGATACTCGGAAAAAATCCTCCAGTGGCCAAAGGTGTTAAAATGCAGAAACAAATGGTTACAAGGCTGACGAGCAAGGTATGTAAGTGCGGTTTATAGAACACACAATGGTAACGTCCTTCGATGTAAGTTTAACGAGCCCAAAGAAGGGAAGATCGGTGATTTTTCATGTTTAGGGAGTCTGAAAAAGCATAAAAGGAAACTCCATTGGGATACCTTTTTCGTCAATAGTCTAGTAGGTTCGAAAAAGGGGTAAACTAGCACCAACTAGCCGTCGATTCAAAACCATTTTAACGAGTGTGACAAGGACAAGATCACTCGGCTATTTTTTCAATTTTAAGGAGTCTTAAAAAAGCTTAACTATGGACTCGTCAGGCATGTTCTTCTGGACCGTTTAACGAGTGTGAAAGAATAAGGTCACTCGGCAATCTTTTCAATTTTAGGGAGTCTGAAAAGAGCTTAACTATGGACTCCGGGGGGGTTTCTTTTTCGTAGATTTAGTCCCTCAGGCCCGAA
>ML838644.1:44181-58816 GCA_009831015.1 Picea engelmannii
CAAAAAGAAAAACCAATGTGAAGAAACACACCACAAGAAAGACTGAAACACAAGACTATAAACCAATTCAGACCCAGACAGGATCCAGAAAGCCCCCTGAGAAGATAAACTTCTGACAGGGGAAGAGGGGACTGCCTCTTAAAATTCCTGGTCGCTACGCGCTACTGAAACCACTGCAGGACGCGGATGTCTGAATGCTGTAGAAGGTTAGGGCGCGAGTCACCCGCGGGTAGGGCTTCTGCAGGCCGCGGGTACCTCTGTGTGTCCCGAAAAGAAATGTCGAGCGTCCGTCAAGGAAAATTGGTATTGATGACCAGGTTCCCTGCTAGCTTTCGACTAACAAAAAACAAAATGAGCAAAGAAACATAAACTTAATTCTTTGAACTACCAAAAGATCTTTCACCAAACCCAGAAACCCTAAGAGTAAAATATCCAGTGGAGTTGCCAATTCTGTTGTGGGGTATTCTACCCTATGGACTAATAATCTAGGGCTCTAAATTTATACGCAGATCATGACCCTTAAGATTTAACTTTTAACCTTCTACCCAAAATCTCAATCCCTTTTCTCAGGCAAACACGGGAAGAATTAAACCAACCTTTTTACGACGGTTGAAGTAGATCCTCTGTTGAGTTGTTATCTCCTTGCTGCTACTGCTCCTTCCACAAAGCTTCCTGCAATCAAGACAACAATATGCATGCATGCTACTGATCTACTAGGGGGTTAGAGATAAAACATAAATCAAATAACATAGATGAGATTCATGTATTCAGGACGGGAAAAGTATCTTTTTCATTAGCTTCAATATGAACCAACTTACAATGATTTCTGAGGCCGGTCACCGTTCCACGATCCTGATCCTGGGATCTTCCTCTTCCTTTTGTCCTCCAACTGCTGCTTCTTGAATTTCTCCTAAAGCTTAAGGCAAAGCTAAAGGGTTGGGACAAAACTGGCTTGGCAATTTGGCAGAGTTTCTTTGCTATGATTTTCCTCCTTTGAATAGTACCCCTACCCCTCCTTTTATAGGCTAGAAGGAGCTAGGGTTTTTGGCGAACTCTCGGCCATGCATGGCTCGGAGTTCCAGTTAATTGACAAAAATCCTCGTGTCCCGACGGAAAATTTCCTGATTTTTTGCTTTGTGAAGGCACCCACGGGCTGTAGTGGGCCTGCTAGTGGGGCCCCTGCGGGCTGTAGTGGGCCTGCTTGCGGGGCCCATGGGCTGTAGTGGGCCTGCTAGCGGATGCTTTTAAAAATGGAGTTTTTAGAAGAGTTGTTCAGTAGTTTTTTGGCAAAGAAGGGATATGAGTTGGCCTGATGCCAGGTAAGTATGTGTGGTGCAATTTAGGGTTATAACACCGAGAAGGAGAGAGAGGCCAATGCCTAATCCAGCAGTGGAAAGAGAAATGTGTGAACTACATGCTAGGCTTGATGCCATGGAGATAGCACAGAGGCGCACAGTCAACGTTGGGGATATCAGCGAGGCTGAAAGTGAAAATGAAGCTAGAAACGAGGGAGAAGAAGTTGCAGCCGAAGATGTAGCATATGAACGCCTATTCAGGGTTGTTGCGAGGATAGGTTCCAGAGAGAAAATGGACATTCCAGTATATGAAGGAAACCTGGACGTTGAAGAGCTTCTAGACTGGATTAGAGCTCTAGATAAGTACTTTGACTATGAGGATGTTGAGGAAGACAAGAAGGTTAAACATGTTGTCACAAGACTAAAAGAACATGCAACATTATGGTGGGATGAACTGCAAGCTGATAAACACTGTAAAGGCAAGCAAAAAATCAAGAGTTGGGATAGAATGTTTGCGAAGATGAAGGAAAAATTCATACCCAAGGATTATCAAATTACTCCATTTCGGAGAATGCAGAATTTGAGACAGAAGTTGAGTTCAGTAAAAGAATACACTGAGGAATTCTATAAGATAAACATCAGAGTAGGTCATCGGGAAAGTGACGATGAAAAGGTTTCCAGATACATGAATGGTCTGTGATATGACATTCAGGATGAGATGAGCATGATGAGCCTTCGGAATGTGGAGGATTCTTATCAGATGGCTCTGAAAGATGAAGAGAAGCTGAGCTGAAAGCAAGTTCAAAGAGGCTGAGGCAGAAGTCAAGCCAAAGGAAAAAAAATTACCCAAGACAGGAATCATAAACCTAAATAAGAGTGGAAGAAACCTCAAACTCCAGCTGAGAGAAGTGGAAGCTCATAGAGAGGACAGTATGTTGATAGAAATACTTTTCCTCGAACCAGAGGAAGAGGAAGAGACAGAGGTGGAGAAATAAAATTCTTTACCTGTGGAAAAAATGGACACAAATCCTATGAATGTCCATATAAGAAAGAAATAAGGAGGTGAAACTCACATTGCCGGAGCACAAGAATGAAATGTTGAGGCAGAAGATGTTGAGGGCGGAAGATCACTGATGATGAGAAAAGTTCTCTTAATGCCAGAGAAGGAGGCGAAGAACCCAACCCAAAGGAACAGACTTTTTCGGACTGCTTGCAAGACCAAAGATAGGGTATGCAAAGTCATCATGGATAGTGGTAGAACATACAATCTCGTTTCTACAGAGATGGTAGAAAATTTGGAGCTGGAGACTATTGAACATCTAAGCCCATACAAAGTTTCATGGTTACAAAAAGGACATCAGGTAAATGTCACTAAACAATGTTTAGTTGAATTTAAAATAGAAGGATATAAGGATGAAATACTATGTGATGTCATTCCCATGGATGTTTGTCATCTATTGCTGGGTAGACCATGGAAATATGATAGGAATGTGATTCATGATGGGAGAAGGAACACATACACCCTACAGAAGAATGGGAGAACTCACATGTTACTGCCGATTAAGGATAAAGAAATGAAACCAGAAGTGAGCAACACTATACTTCTCATGAGTGGGAAGGAACTTCTTAAGGAGGTTAAGAAGAAGGAAGATACACAATTCATCGTGGTCAGGAAGCCTAGAATTCTTTTAACCAGTACAAGAGTGGATGGTTTACCAGAGGAAATCCAGAAGTTGTTGGAAGAGTTTGTTGATATAGTAGTAGACGAACTACCTTGTTCATTGCCACCAATCAGAAGAATAAGTCATCACATCGATATTATACCTGGAGCTAGTTTACCAAACAAAGAAGCATATAGATTGACACCACAGGAGAATTAAGAGTTCAAGAGACAAGTCCAGGACTTAATGGACAAAGGGTTGATTCGAGAAAGCTTGAGTCCATGCGGTGTTCCAACAGTGCTCATCCCAAAGAAAGATGGAGGCTGGAGGATGTTCATAGACTCGAGGGAAATCAACAAGATTACCATTAGATATAGATTTCCTTTGCCAAGGATGGATGATTTGATGGATTGCTTGAGTTGAGCAATTTTTTTTTTAAAGATTGATTTGAAAAGCGGATATCATCAAATTCGTATGAGAGAAGGTGACGAATGGAAGACAACCTTCAAGATGAATGAGGGGTTGTATGAAGTTTGGATTAACAAACGTGCCCAATAATTTCATGAGATTGATGAATGAAGTCCTGAAAGAGTTTATCAGGAAGTCCGTCATCGTATATCTTGATGATATATTAATTTTCAGAAAGATAGAAACATAACGCTTGAAGCATTTAGCTACAATGATGAGGAGATTACAGCAAGAGAAGTTGCTGATAAATATGAAGAAATCAACATTTATGAGGACAAAACTCATTTATTTGGGTTTTGTTATCTCTGCAGATGAGCTAAAAATGGATCCGGAAAAGGTAGAAGCGATTAAGAATTGGCCATCGCTGAAAAGTGTGTTTGAAGTTCAAAGCTTCCATGGATTAGCTAGTTTCTACTGGAAATTCATCCAAAATTTTAGTGGGATTAGCGCACCAACGATGGACACGGTGAAGAAAAGACATAAATCTTTTCATTGGATAGAGGAAGCAGAAAAAATTTTCAACCTGCTGAAGAGGAGGATTACTAAACAACCAATTTTGGTGTTGCTAGATTTCAGTAAGACATTTTAGGTCAAGTGTGACGCTAGTGGATTTGCAATTGGAGCGGTCTTGAGCCAAGATGACAGGACGATCACATACTCCAGTGAGAAACTGAATGAGGCAAAGGTTAAGTACTTGACATATGACAAAGAATTTTATGCAATCATACAAGCACTGATGAAATGAAGACATTATTTGGTTCCTAAAGAGTTTGTTTTGTACAGTGATAATCATGACTTACAATTCGTGACTCAACAGGAGAAGTTGAACCAAAGACATGTTAAATGGGTTGAATACATGTAGAATTTTACTTTTGTAATTAAACATATTTCTGGAACTACTAACAAAGTTGTTGATGCTTTGAGAAGGAATTGTTTGTTTATGCAGGAATTTAGAGTCAAAACTTTGGGTTTTGATAATCTCAAAGAAATGTACAGAGACGATCTAGATTTTAAAAAGGTGTATGAGGCATCTGAGAATTCAATTCTCAGGGATAGAATCCAGTGGATCGAATATATGATCCAGGATAGATTATTATTCAGAGGAAATCAATTATGTATTCCAAAATGCTCCATGAGGAAGAATCTGTTGAAAGAAAAACATAGTGGAGGATTGGTCGGACATTTCGGTCATGACAAAACGTTCTCGAAATTAAATGGCTCATATTTTTGGCCAGGGATGAGGACGTATGTCGAAATATTTGTGGACGAATGTAGAATTTGTCAGCACACAAAGGGAAAAAGGCAGAACACATGGTTATACCATCCATTACCCATACTTGAGAGGTCGTGGGATGTCGTAAGCATGAATTTTATATTGGGGCTGCCAAGAACGCAAAGAGGATTTGAATCAATCTTTGTGGTGGTAGACAGATTTTCAAAGATGGCATATTTTATACCATGTCAAAAAACCAGCGACGCAACTCATATTGCGAACCTATTTTTCAAGGAAGTTGTCAGACTTCATGGCTTACCAAGAAGTATAGTTTCGGATCGAAACACCAAATTCGTGGGACATTTCTGGAGGAATTTATGGAAGAAGCTAGGGTCAAATTTGTCATTTAGCTCAACTTATCATCCTTAGATGGATGGGCAAACAAAATTTGTGAATAGGAGCTTGGGAGATTTGTTAAGGAGCCTAATGATTGAACACCACAGTCAGTGGGATCACATTCTGCCACAGGTGGAATTTTCTTACAATGATTCACTCAACAAAAGTACAGGGCAGAGTCCATTCCAAATTGTGTATGGAATGTAGCCAAGGGGAGTTTCCGAATTGAAGTATTCATAATAGAATGAAACTAGGAGTGCTAGTGCAGAGGATTTTGTAGAGGCAATGAAGGAATTTCACATCCAAGTGAGGGAACGTTTACAAAATTCGAGTCAAGAGTATAAATGTAGAGCAGATCAACACAGGTGAGAACTTTAGTTTGAAGTTGGTGATCTGATTCTTGCACATCTGAGGAAAGAAAGGTTCCCAAGGGGAACATATAAAAAATTGAAAATGAAGAAGATTGGACCATGCAAGATCGTAAAGAAATTTGGGGCAAATGCATATGAGATCGAATTACCCGATGGGATCAGAATTTCATCGATATTCAACATCTCAGATTTGTACCCATATAGAGCTGAAGAAGCAGGAGAAAATAGTGAACAGACAGAGGTTCAGTGGACTAAACAAATGCCTATAGCTGAAAAGCCACAGATGGAAAGTATACTTGACAAGAGAATCAACAAGAGGACCAGGAGAAAAGAGTATTTTGAATACTTGGTCAAATGGAAGGGACATCCAGTTGAAGATTCCAGTTGGGAGAATGAAGAAGAAATTCAGAATCATGGATAGACCGTGCAAGAAATGATGAACAGGAGTCCATGAAAATTTTCAAGCGAGGGAGTAAGATGCAGGAGCATCACCAGCAGCAAGCGAGCGCAGAAGCGGAAGACAGCTGGGATGAGCGCAACGCATTTTTGCACATGTTGAAAATGTTTTGAAATATTTTGAAATACTAAGGAAGGAATATTAATGAAATAGTTAAGGAAGGCGTATGCGCATTTATGAATAAGTGATTGTAAACAGATCTTGAGCAATTTTCTCTCATCTGTCAATATAAAAGGCATTTAATCCCAGTTAATGAAAGTAGGTAGATTTGAATTAATAGATTAGACAGTTTTAGGAACAGGAGAGAAAATGACTATAGACACCCTCATCTTTGTATCATTGTATCAATCAGAATTAGATCATTAAGCACATTATCATAGAGAAGAAGAGAGTTGTAGAGGAGAACCCATGTACAAAATCTTGAATTAATATATGAAGCTTTGATTCAGACTCATGGTGTTATGATGTTTTCTATGTATACATGTTGAATGGTTTGCTTACAGTTTCTTACTCTCTCCATCATGCATTTGTTATTATGTTGTGTGTGAATGTATGCTTTCATGTTGAATGTTTAAATTCTGAGAGAGAAAGAGAATGAGTTTCAATTGTTTCTCTTCCTGAGTGAGAGTTCCTACAAGAAGTGCAGTGAAACATCTGCAAGGAGTGTGTTGACAAAGATTCAGAGTGTATCTATGAAATCTTAGGAGGGATATCGTTGTTCTCATTTCAGCAGAAGTGCAAGACAAGCATAGAATTCATGCAAGGTGTGCGCGGGCTGGTCGAGACCTTATAACTTCTCAACTAAGGTTAAGAGATTGAAGGACTACTATTGCAGAGAAAGTGCACAGAGTCGGGAGTTCAAGTATGCTAAAGTATTTGAAGGATTGTCGTAAGGAGTGCATGCAGGAGTCTCCTTGAAGACCTAATTTTGTGAAGAAAGCTCAGAAGGTTTAGGGCCTTTGAATCATTCAAGAGAAAGAAGGAAGCTCAAGTCGTTGTGCAGAAGTTATGCCCCAGAGAAGGATCATAGAGTTGATTTTGAGCCAGAGGTTCTTGAGGAGGAAATTGAACGGTCGAAATTCTCCGAGGAGAACTCCCAAAATAGTGAGGACTGTAGGATCCAGGAAAGTTGCAGGGAAGTTAAGCGTTGGATAGACCCAGCTTCGAAAGGAAAGATTTAATGTGGATCGTTGATTTCTATCATTGGACCGTCGAGATCGTTTCTACATTTTGGGGGTCATAAGTCTGGAGTGTGGAAGAAACCTTTGGTTTATCCAATCCTCGAAATGAGAAAAGGGTTTTCGTGTATAAAGGCTAAGAGTGACAAGGTCAGAATTTCAGAACTTCAGAATTCGGGGTTTCGGAGGTCCTGAGGACGAGTGATCAAGACACAGGGGAGAGGAAAGCCCAAAATCACAAGTCGCAGTAGGATATTTGTAAGAATTTCGGGAATCGACATTTCAGCATTCTTATTGACAAGGAGTAGAGTGCTCCACATAAGAAGCTCTGAAACGTGAAATACCTTTGGAGGAGCGTTTCGGCATTTCAGTATTTCTGGATCTGGGATCTCGAGGAGACAATGATTTGGAATCGAGAGTTTCGAACTCCTGGTTCACGAAATCCCAGGGGAAGAAAACCATTTTTTCATTTCGAGAATTTGGGGTCCAGAAGGTATCGGAGGTAAAGAGCTCGATATCAAGCATCACGAACTCTCGGTACACGAAATTCCGCCAGCTGTCAGATCAAGGAGATATCCACAACCGTTGATATCCTCGGAAGTGGGATACCAGCATTTCATTATTTCAGGGTTTGGCATACCGGGAATACTGATGACAAGGAATGAGGAGCAGTAAAGGGAAAATCCCGAAGTCGCAAAGTACGACAAGAATTAGAGTGGACTTTTAGGATTTCGACAATTCAGATTTCGGGAATTCGGGAGTCAAGAGACAGAGTTGCACATCATCGCAACTCCCGAAATCACGATGAGTGGAAAGCCGAATTCAATGGTGAGACGGGTCTAGTGTTTTTTATTTTGGGTTTTAGAGGTCGAAGAGGTAAGGCGCTTAACAACAGGATTCACGAACTCGCGAAATCTGGTATCCAGAAAGGAAAAGGGGAAAGTCCCAATGTCAGTTGGGTGTTGATCATGGAGTTCATGCCAGTGAAAAGATCACGTGAGCATAACTCAGAAAGGACCTGTGGCATACACTCAGTTGGGTGTGTGAATAAATTTCCTGAAGAGGAAATTGAAGAGCCAGTCAGACTCTAAGGGGCCAAAATTGAAATATCATGGCTGGACTCCGACCTGAGGGTTGGGGGTCTGCGTCAGTACCCCTTTGAGTGGTAGCACATCAAACGACACCTGTATACGAATCGACCTAGATCTCCTGAAGTCATCCATAGATAAACCGATCGATCGACTGACTCCTATAGTGCCACCGACAAAAAAAATCGGGAAGATACTCTCTATTACCTGGGTAGTCGAGTAGTACGACTAAGGGAACAATCTAGCCTCTTTAATTGGTTCCCTGAGATAATGGTCCAAGTACTACTATTGTACCCCACACGTATATCATTTTTCAACAATTTTGTTTTTTCGTGGACCCGACCCCTTCCAACAACCTTATTTGGGATTTACCCCATTGGATTCAACTCATCGCCCTGATAATTGTGATACACTTCACCCATAACCCATTTTCTTTGTGGTTCCATCGGCCCCTTTTCATGTTCCCTCTTCATCATGGCTCACACCCGTAGCCAATACTTGGAATCTCACTTCAATGTCTTTCACTCTAATTTCACAGAAACCCAACAATAAGTGAGACAACGCAGTGACAATATTTCCACCGTCAATAAAAACATGCATTCCTCCATCAACACCAAAATAGATCACCTCAAAAAAGACCTTTCTACCCAGCTTGAATCCTTCACTATGATGATCTACACCAAGATGCATATCCTTGTAGATATTCCCTAATCCGACCCACTTTTGCAAACTGAAGGTGAAACTTCCTCTCATCCCCAAAATTTTTAGCGTGACCTACACCTTCCATGTGTCGATGTGACCAAATTTGATGGCTCGAATCCCACTGGATGGGTAAGTCAAATGGAACATTATTTCTCTTTGTATGTAATTACATATGAGTTGGCCAAAATCTGGCATGGTGTTCTCCATCTAGATCAAGAACGTTGGCAATGGTGGAAATGGAAAAAAAAAACCCGCCAAGGGTATGTGGCTTGGACACACTTCGTGGCAGAGCTCTATTAATGCTTTGAAACTGACGCCAATCATTTATTTTGTTTGAAAAAGTTGAAACAATCTGCCATAGTGGAAAACTTTATAGCCTCTTTTGAGCGATTGTATTTTCGTACAGAGGGCATGTCTAATTATTTTTTTCGAGAATGCTTTATCAGTGGCCTCAAGGATGAGATTCATTCCCATGTCCTCATGGCTCGGCCTCAGAGTTGCGTGAATGCTACCAAAAGAGATAAGGAATCACAAAAGTTTGTCTCTTCTCAAAACCAAAATCCCTCCTTTATTCCTCGCACTAAACCAGTGACTCCCACTCCTCCTTATACTCCACTAAATATCTAGAAATTGACCAGGGTCAAAATGGTTGAACGCCAACTCAAAGCCCTTTGTTATAATTGTGATGACAAATATTTTCCTGGGCACAAGTGTAAGGAAAAAAATCTTTTTATGGACATATCGGAGAATGTTTTGGAAGACGATGTTGAGTCTCCCCTTGTGTCCGTGTCACCAGAACCCACTGACATAATCCCTCTCGAACTAGAACCAATCATTTTCCTAAATTCTCTCACTAACTTCTCTTCTCCCCAAACCCTCAAGATAATTGGTTACATTAAGCATACGTAGGTCGTCATTCTTGTTGATAGTGGAAGCACCCATAATTTTATTCATCGACACATTTCCCAAGAAACTAATTACTATATATGTGTCGTCAATAATTTTCAAATCATGATTGCCAATGGCTTGTCCATGAAATGTGGAGGGCATTGTGAAAAAGTGTGTCTCCAAATTGGTGAGTACCACATGAAATCTCATATGTTTTCTATTGACATGTGCAGTTGTGAATTTGTGTTTGTTGCATAATGGATAAGGAATTTGGGTCCCATTCTCATGAATTTTAAGAAATTAACCATGCAATTCGATGCAGAGCGACAAAAATATAAGTTCCAAGGAATCATCGTCAGTTCCCTGGAGATCATCGGTTCCCATCGCATGGAAAATCTTCTAGAAAAAGGTCATTCTTGCATTATTTCCCAAGTCCATGCAATACAAGACACTGAGACACCCTCTGTACCACAGGACCTCCAATCCATCCTCTCTAAACATCAAGTGGTTTTTTTCACTCCCCAGGGACTCCCTCCTTTCCGTGGTGTTCATGATAATTCCATTCCCCTTGTCCCAGGAAGCCTTCCTCCCAATATCCGTCCCTATCGTCATCCATTTTCCGAAAAAAATGAAATTGAGAAAAATGTTCAAGAATTTCTCAACGCAGGTGTTATCCGCCCTAGTATGAGCCCCTACTCTTCTCATGTGGTCATGGTCCTTAAGAAATAAGTTCTTGGCACATGTGTCTTGAATTCTACGCCCTCAAAAAACTCACCATTGAAGACAAATTTCCCATTCCTATCATTGATGACCTCTTGGATGAATTGAGTTATGCCCAGTTCTTTACTAAACTTGATCTTCATTCTGACAACCACTAGATCTGTATGAACGAGGTAAACATTCCTAAGACTACATTTAGAACTCATGAGGGCCACTATGAGTTTTTGGTCATGCCATTTGGATTGTGTAATGCTTCCTCCACTTTCCAAAGCCTCATGAATCATGTCTTCCATCCTTTTCTCCGTCAGTTTGTCTTAGTTTTCTTTGATGCTATACTCATCTATAGTAAAACCTAGATATCCCATCTTGCTCATGTGGATTGAGTTCTCCATATACTCCCTCAGCACCAATTTTTCCCCAAACAATCTAAATGTGTTTTTGGCACCTGAGAAGTCGAGTACTTGGGTCATATTGTTGGCAAGGGTGGTGGTGGATCCTAAAAGGATTGAAGCTATGCAATATTGGCCTCACCAAAAGACTCTCAAAGATTGCGAGGATTTATGGGTTTAACAGGTTATTATCGCAAGTTTGTTAAGAAATAGGGAAATATTGCGGCACCTCTCACTGCTCTCCTTAAAAAGAATTCTTTCACTTGGAATCTAGAAGCCGCTCAGGATTTTCAAGCCTTGAAGATGGCCATGTGCATCACTCCAATCCTAGCCCTTCTTAATTTCACAAAGACCTTTGTCCTAGAATCTGATAATTCCCAGAAAGGAATTGGCACAGTCCTTATGCAAGAGGGTGGGTCTTTGGACTTTACCAACAAACAATTGTTAGAGCGAAATTTGGGCAAATCAATCTATGAAAAGGAAATTTTGGCAATTATGCATGTCGTGGATCTTTGACGCCCTTATATATTGCGGAAACACTTCCAAATTTAGACAGATCATCAAAGCCTCAAGTATTTTCTGGAACAATGCATTTCCTCCCTAGAGAAACAAAAATGGGTCACTAAGCCTTTTGGATATGATTATGAGATAATTTACAGGAAAGGAAAAGAAAATGTGCTTCTTGATGTACTTTCCAAAAAATATGAAGATGAAGGGTCCCTTTTTTCTCTTTCCTTCATTGTACCAAATTGGTTCCAATTTGTTCCCAAGGAATGGCTACACGATTCCAAAAGTTTGCATATGATACAACAATTGTAGGCCAATTCTCCAGTCTCCCGAGGGTACTCTTGGATCAATGATGAGTTTCGATAAAAAGGTCTTTTTTATTTAAGTAGACAGTCAAAACTTAAATCCACGGTACTTTCCAAGATTAATGTTACACCCACCATTGGGCACTTAGGGTTTACTGAAACCTATGACCGGGTCAAACGTTCTTTTTTCTAGGATGGTATGAAACATGACGTTCATAATTTTGTGGTTGAATGTGATGTTTGTCAACACAACAAGGGAGAAACAGTCAAATCTATTGGCACACTACAACTACTTTCGATTCCACCTGCTATTTGGCAGGATATCTCTATGGATTTTATTGTAGGCTTACCTAAATTGAGCAATAAATCAGTCATCATGGTGGTAGTTGATTGTCTTTCCATGTATGCTCATTTATGTGATCTTTAACACCCATTTAAAACCTCCACTGTGGATCAACTTTTAATGGATCAGGTCTTCAAGATTCATGGCATGCCTCATTCTATTATTTCTGATCACGAACCAACTTTCACCAACAATTTTTGGAAAGAACTGTTCAAGCTACAAGGCACACAATTGCATCTCAACACTTTTTATCATCCTTGGACTGATGGTCAAACTGAAGTTGTCAACAAATGTTTGGAAACATATTTGAGGTTTTTTGCATCGGAAAGGAAACATAAATGGGTTCAATGGTTACCACCAGTTGGTAGTGGTACAACACTTCTTACCATGCAGCTACCACATGACTCCTTTTGAAGCGGTATATGGAAAAAATCTACCTTAAGTTCTCTCATACTTCCCAGATGTCTCGAAGGTCCAGGTGGTTGACCAAATGCTTAAAGTTTGAGAGGCTATTCTCCATACCCTCAAAGAGAATTTGTTCATGGCCCAGAATCGCATGAATCAACAAGGAGGTCAAGTTCGCTCTGAATGAAAATTTGTAGAAGGAGATCAAGTGTTTCTTTGACTCCAACCTTACAAGAAAAATTCCCTCAAGACTGACCATTGTGAGAAACTCGCGCCCAAATTTTATGGTCCTTATACCATTCTCAAGTGTGTGGGACAGGTGTCCTATCAGTTAGATTTTCCCAATCATTCTAAGATCCATAATGTTTTCCATGTTTCCTACTTAAAGAAGGTGATTCTAACTAAGTTCCAAACTCAAACCAACCTTCCCAAGTTCGAAGAAGAAGGATGCATTTGGATACAACCACAAGAATTTTTGGACCATCGTGAGCATCGTCTGCATTACAGAACCATCAAGGAAGTGTTAATCCAATGGAAAGATACAACTCCAACAGATGCCACTTGGGAACCAACTACCATTCTACAACAACTTCATCATCTCAAGCCTTGATGAAAAGGTTGTTTTTAAGGGGGAGGACATGTTAGGGACCTAACCCCTCACATAGGTAGAATAATATATTTCCATGTAATAAAGGTCAATATTAATAAGGCCTAGAAATAAAGAAGCATAAGTCAAATGTAAGAAGACCTAATAGAATCGTTCACTTCTAGAAGGATCATCCTCTAGATTGTTCTTTTGATAGACATATTTAGTATAAATATGAGTAGAGGGTATGATAAGTTTTGTCTTGGATATTATTGCAATAGAGCTCTTCTCTGTTGGGGGTTTACTCCTCGAAGAGGCAAGTGAACATTGCTCTCAGTAATCAAAGTTCTATTCCTCGTGTTATTCTGGTATTATTTTGGTATTATTGGGGTGTTTCTCTAGTTATACCGTTGTTTATTTGTCATTTCTAGCCAAAGATTTATGTTCTGCATCATATTTTATATCTGGAATATTACACATTCCTTGATAATTCTACTGTCTTGTTGTCTTATTCATTTAGAATAAAAGGTTACATTCCTAACATTGTTCCACACCTAAGACACAATCGACATGATACCTTCTTGAATAACTCTGTAGCCAATTCGACTTACATCTGCATGACCAAAAAACTTGACAATTATTGATTGGAGATTAGTCTTTCATTCATTATATTTTACAACATTACAACATGCATTCTTTATAGTATTTACAGTGGGAAAAACCATAAAGAAAATGCACCCAAATATGGTTACAGATCCACATAGATCATTGGCTACAAATCCTACGAATCTCGGAATTCTGTTTCAGTGGACTACCAAGTTGGATTACCATTTGACTACCAGTCAACCTTCATTCGGTATTTAGTAGGTTGCCACACACCCTTTAGTAGAATGAGACATGCCATGAAGATTGAATACCTCATCCATGAAAAGTTGATCCACAGTGGAGGTTGTAAATGGGTGTTGAAGATCACAGAAATGAGCATACTTGGAAAGACAATCAACTACCTCCATGATGACTAATTTATTGCTCGATTTAGGTAATCCTGTGGAATCGGAAGCGGTTGTAGTGTGCTAGGACATTTGATTGTTTCTACCTTGTTGTGTTGACAAACATCACATTCAACCACAAAATTATGAACGTTTTGTTTCATGCCATCCTAGAAAAAATAACATATGACCCAGTCATAGGTTTGCGTAAACCCTGAGTGCCCAACAATGGGTGTAGCATGAAGCTCAGAAAGTATAGTGGATTTAAGTTTTGACTGTTTACTTAAATAATGGTCTCTGTATCAAAGATCATCATTGAGCCAAGAGTACCCTGGGGGAGACTAGAAAATTGGCCTGCAATTGTTGTATTAGATGCAAACTTTTGGGATCGTGTAGCGAGTCATGGAGAACAACTTGGAGCCAGTTTGGTACAATGAAAGAAAGAGAAAAAATGGACCCTTCATCTTTATATTTTCTGGAAACTGCATCAACAACCACATTGTCTTTTCCTTTCTTGTAAATGATCTGATAATCATATCCAAAGAGCTTAGTCACCCATTTTTGTTTCTCTAGGAGGAAATACATCGTTCTAGAAAATACTTGAGGCTTTGATGATGTGTCTTAATTTGAAAGCATTGCCCCAATAGATAAGGGCATCAAAGATCCACAACATG
>ML838645.1:5980-44079 GCA_009831015.1 Picea engelmannii
CATTAATTAACACTAAAAACAAATATAAAAAAATCAACATTTATGTACAGTATGAGATGAAACATATTACATACCTTAGTATCTGTGTCATACAAGTGTTCGACAAATTATTCATAACCTTTAAGTTCACCAGCAACAATGTATCGGAGAGAATATTTGCTCTTGATCCTTCATAAAGTCGTTTATTTGCCTTTTCTAATAGAGGTTCATCATAAATACCAACATTTTCCCCATCCTCATCCAGCTGCGAAAACAAATCTTGGATCATTTGATTTGTCCCATCATATTCTTCCATGGGATCATTAACTTGATGTGTCCCATCATATTCTTCCATGAGATCCTCATTTGCTTGGTCATGATGATGTTCCTCAACTTGTACAACATCATTTCTACTAATACTTGGTGCAATATTCTGCGGAATGTTAGAGGGCAACTCTAACTTTATAATTACAAACAATCATGCAAAATTAGTGTATACTATAACAAACATTCAAACAATATATATACATATATATAAATTTATATAAAATTGACAAAATAAAAAAAGATAATAAATATATAGCTAATTACCATGGTACGATATTCATTCGATCCGCCATCAATGTGACCATATTTCCTACAATGTTTTGTAGTTGTTGCTATTAAAATTCTTATGGGACATCTGAGGCAAGATTTTTTACAAGGGCAATAACATCTACCATCACCCTTTTCACCTGCTTTACTTTTTTCCCCACCTCTAATAACATTCTGCGACATTTTTCCGCACAAAAATACCCTTTCGGAACCGTCGTTGTTATAGCAAGATTGTCGCAACATCTTCAAATAGTCAAATATTTATAGGCCAATTTTAGGTCACTATCGTCGCAATTGTGACGATAGTGACCTAAAAATATAAATTTTTTTTTACAGCTATTTATTTTAGGTCATTTTCAACGGTAAAGTTTGATTAAATTATTATGGTCAACTATCGTCGCTTATGCAACGGACAATCTAAGGTCGTCTCTTATGAGACGAACATTGACCATTATAGTTCAGTCAAACTGTAGGCGTCGAAATTGCGATGAACACGGGGTAGATTTAGAAAGAAAAAAAAACTTTTTTCTCTTACATGTTGCAATGAAAGAGTACTTTCGTTGCAAGTGGTCGTCGCAAATTTTTCAATATGTAGTAGTGTACCATGTTGGAAACTACGATGACCAGTACATGAGATGGACCACACTATGTTAGGAGAGGGACCAAATAGTGTCGAAGTTCACAAATACCTTCCATACCTTACGCACCAAGCTAGGTATTAGAGATTCTGAGTGGAATATAGTTCTAAAATACCGTGGGAAACTACATAGGTACATCCAAATAGAAATGGTTGTTGGACATCTCATCATTGGAGTCACTTATCGATATGTTGTCAAAATCGAGAAAAAATTTAAGTAGAGAAATAAGTGGGATTTTGGATCTACGAATGCATCACAACAGAATTCAGGAAAAGGAAGACTCGGCACACAGAACAAAGGAAAAAACAAGGATGGGAAACCTTAGGACAACCAGTCTAAGCAGCAAACAAAGAAGGGGAATGGGAAGACAAAGAAATACACTGGGAAGTGGTGCCAGTTCCATAGAATCCCTTGTCACAACACCAATGAATGTCGCTCGAAGCAGTCATTGGTGTTCTATCTAAAAGGATCGATGTCATATCCAGGATTCAATTTTGATTTAGAACCAGACAAGGGGAAGCGAATCATTGAGTCCAAACCTAGTTCCATAGTCGTTGCCACCAAGATCTAGCCAAATGAACTAGAAGAGTTGTAGGAATGTGAGCACTTTTTTCCACTCACATATGTGGGTGAAGGGTGCTCTGTTACATTTCATTGTTGATAGTGAAAGAAAAAATAACCCCATCTCAGCAAAGGTCATCAAGCGATTGGATTTATCGACGAAACTGCATTCGTAGTCGTACAACATCGGGTGGCTCATCCAAGGATGAGATCTATGCGTCATCCAGCAGTCTCGTCTGCCCTATGGTATCAATCCCTTCAAGGATCATGTATTATGTGATGTTGCCCCACTTGAAGTTTGTGACATTCTTTTAGGCCAGCCATATATGTGGAAATGTCATGTTGTATATGAATCTAGACCTTGTAGTGTCATTGTTACTATGGACAGACAATTGTACAGGATACCAAAGGTAGCTCCACCTACCACAATTTCTTTGGTCTCAACTATGTAGTGCAAGAAGGTCATCTCCTAGACTGGGAAATTATTCCTCTTCATGATTCGCTCTAAGAGTGAACAGAAGGTCATGGCCACATGCATGGCCTCTGCATAGGGATCCTCTACATAGCAGAAGTAAGTAGACAAAGTTGTGGAAGAATATCGAGACATCTTCACCTCACCTACCAGGGTACCTTTGCACTATTAGTTCAAGCATTCAATTGAACTGACTGCTAGAACACCTTTGCCTAATGGGTCATTGTATCGGCACTCCCTCTTGGAAAATGAGGAAATCAAGTGCCAAATTCGAGAGTTTCTCCAAAAAGGGCACATTTGACCAAGTTCTTCACCATGTGAAAGTCCAATCATGCTCGTACAAAAGAAAGACAGGACCTAATGACTCTATATTGATTACAGATATTTGAACAAAATTACAGTCAAGAACCAATACCCAATTTCCTGAATTGATGACCTTCTCGACCAGCTCAATGGGTCCAAGTACTTTAGTAAGATTGATCTGAAGTACAGCTACCACCAGGTACCCATAGAACAAATTTATGTATGGAATATTGTTTTCAAGTCTAAAGAAGGTCTTTTCAAGTGGTTGGTCATGCCCTTTGGCTTGACGAATGCCCCACAAACTTTCATGAGGTTGATGGATGACATCTTGCATTCCTTCACCAATTCATTTGTGGTTGTATATATGGATGACATATTCCTCATCTTCAGCAAGATTTGAGAAAAACACTTGCAACACATTCAGCAGGTCCTCCACACTCTGCGACAACACAAGCTATATGTTAACTTAGAGATATGTTCCCTTGGCATGAATAGGGTTCAATACCTTGGATAAATTATAGATGAGCATGGTTTGCATGTCAACTCAACCAAGATCCAATTCATTCGTTACTAGCCAACCCCGACAACACTAACCGAACTTTGAAGCTTCTTAGTCCTTTCCAACTTCTATCGCAAGTTGGTGTTGAGGTTCTTCATATCATATGGGCTCTCAGCGAAGTGACCAAGGGTGGTTGTAAATCCAAATTTGTGTGGGTCATATCACAGCAGAAATATTTTGATGATATAAAACATCGCTTATGTTCATCCTCGGTGCTCGCCTTACTCGATCTACAACAACCATTTGAAATTGAGACAGATGTTTTTTATTATGATGTTGGTGTCATCCTCTCTCAACATGGCCATACGGTGACCTATCATAGTGAGACACTATGTTAGGGACCTAACCTCCCTAACCCCTCAGGTAGGTAGAATAATATATTTTCCATGTAATAAATGTCAATATTAATAAGGCCTAGTAATAAGGAAGAATAAGTCAAATGTAAGAAGACCTAATAGAAGCTTTCGCTTCTAAAAGATCTTCCTCTAGAATATTCTTTTGGGTAGATAGATTTAGTATAAATAGGAGTCGAGGGCATGAGAAGTTTTTGTCTTGAGAATAATTGTAATAGAGCATTTCTCTATTGGAGGTTGCCCCTCGAAGAGGAAATTGAATATTGTTTCCTATCAATAAAGGTATTATTTTGGTGTTGTGTTTTCATCTATTGTGTTGTTTCATTGTTATTCTCTGCAATATTTTTGTTTTCGGCTATTATAATAGATCTAGTATCTTACAAGTGGTATAAGAGCACTTTCCTTAGCAAAAAATTGTGGGTTAATTTTTTTTCAGGGTAGAGACGTATTTCGACGTCTTAAATCTACAGAGATCTGTTATTCAGCACATCAATCCGCAGTCAGGGAAGCATACACACAGGAAATACAAGTGGTACTTAAGTGTACATTGTTGGCCATCCTTGTAACCCCTGTTGGTACCCCTTCGAGTGGCAATGCATCAGACAGCACATGTATACGAATCGCCCTAGATATCATGAAGCCCTTCATAGATAAAACAATCGGTTGCCTTACCGCTATAGTGCCAGCAAGAACAACACTTGGGAAGATACTCTCTAGTACCTCGATAGTCGAGTAGTACGGCTAAGGTAACAGTCTATCCTCCTTAGTTCATGCCCTGAGATATTGGGTCGAGTACTATTGTTGGACCCTGCATGTATATCAGAGAGTTATAGCACAGGGAAAACCCTTATCTATAGAAACCCTAAATAACCTAACCTTTAGGACAGAAACAGAAATAAAACATACAAGATCTATTGGCACGCAATTGTGCCTCCTGCATTCTAGTTGCGAAATTCCTACACATTTTTTCCTATTAAACATTTGTCCATTTCGTCATTGTAGTATTATTCAGATCGGAGTATCAGTTCACAGGAGTTAAAAAAGGAACGTCTGGGTCCTGACGGCACCATTATTTGAGACCCATCCCATTGGATTCCTCTCTTCGCCCTAATCATAGTCATACCTATCATTTTTCAACAAATTTTGTTTTTGTGGACCTGACTCCTTTCTGACACCCCTACTTGGAATTTATCCCATTGACTTCCTCTATGTGCACTAATCATAGTGGTACCAATCACCATTAACCCCTTTCTTTGTGGTTCCACTTTTCCCCCTATCTCATCCCCATGGCCCAAACTCATAGCCAAGATTGGGAACAAGTTCCATAGATTATTTTAGGGGCTAAATTTTGCAAATGGGCTAATTTTCCATGGATTTTCCAAAAACAAGATTTGCTAATTTCCATTTTTTCTAAAACCAATTCGCCCAAATTTCTTAGGATAAAATTATTTACCTTAAAAATTGCCAAATATTTATAGAAACTATATAAAATCCTTAGAAATTTGAATATTTTTACAAAACTATCACCAAACATTTTACATTTTGCATATTAAGGACTAATAAGATTAGCCCAAGTTTCTACATTTTAATATAAATGTCCATCCTTAAAATCATCCCTGGGAACAACGTCTCACCACCTTGGCCAAAGATCATGACCAAACCTGGATTGATATTTCTTCCCTTACTTCTAGTATTGGTAACCTCAACTCCCAGCTTGCTCCACTCAAATCACTTCCCACAACCATCACTCAATTTACTGCCACGTGCCAGTAATGTCGGGATGCAGTGAACACTTTGATCGCTTTGTTTAAGCCCACCCTAGATCCTTTCTCTTCTTCCACACCTTAAAAACCTAAAGGTCCTAAATCCTCTAAGTCCACCTCTTTTCCTCCCCACCGCTTTCAATGGGACCTGCGTCCCCCTCACATGGAGGTGAACAAATTCGGTGGCTCGAATCCCATAGGTTGGGTCACTCAAATGGAACACCATTTCTCTTTGTACATCATTACTGACGAGATGGAAAAACTCAAATACGGTGTTCTCCATTTAGATCTGGAACATTGGCAATGGTGGAAATGGCAAAAAAATTATCTCCAAGGGTATGTGGCTTGGAAAAAATTTGTTGCAAAAATTTATGAATATTTTGACACTGACACCCACCATTTAGGTTGTTTGACAAAGTTGAAACAATATAGCATAGTGGAATACTTTATAGCTTCTTTTGAGCAATTGGATTTCTGCACAGAGGGCATGTTTGATGCTTTTTTCTGGGAATTATTTATCAGTGGCCTTAAGGATGAGATTCGTTCTCATGTCCTCATGGCTCACCCTCAGAGTTGGGTGGAAGATACTAAAAGAGCTAAGGAAGCACAACAGGTTGTCTCTTCCCAAATCAGAAAACCCCCCTTTATCCCTCGCCCTAAACCAGTCACTCCCACTCCTCCTTCCACTCCACTAAAGATCCAAAAATTGACCAGGGCAGAAATGGTTGAATGCCAACTAAAGGGCCTTTGTTATAATTGTGATGACAATTATTTTCTTAGGCACAAGTGTAAGGAACAAAATCTTTTTATGGCCATCTCTGAGGATGTTTTTGAATAACATGTCAAGGCTTCCCTTATGGTTGAGTCACCTGAACCCACTGACATGACTCCACCTTCCAACCCTCCCGAAGTTGAACTGTACATCTCCCTGAATTCTCTCACTGGCTTCTCTGCTCCTCAAAATCTCAAGCTAATTGGTTACATTAAGCATCGAAAGCTCATAATCCTTGTTGACAATGGAAGCACCCATAATTTTATTCATCGCCACATTTCCTAAGAAACTAATTTCTATATCCGAGCAGTCAATAACTTTCAAATCATGATTTCCAATGGTGGGTCCATGAAATGTGGGGGTCATTGTAAAAATGTATGTCTCCAAATTGGTCAGTACCACATGAAATATCATATGTTTTCTATCGACATTGGTGGTTGTGACATTGTGTTGGGTGTCGAATGGCTAAGGAATCTAGGTCCCATTCTCATGGATTTTAAGGAATTAACCATGCAATTCAACCAGGAGGGCCAATAGTATAAGTTCCAAGGAATCACAATAGGTTCCCCTGAGATCATCAATTCCCATCGCATGTAAAAGCTCCTAAAAAAAGGTCATTCTAGAATTATTGCACAACTCTATTCCATTCATGCCACTGAGACACCCTCTGTGTCACCGGAGCTCCAAGCCATCCTCTCCAAACATTAAGCTATTTTTTCCACTCCCCAGGGACTTCCTCCTTCCCGTGTTTTTCATGATCATTTCATTCCCCTCATCCCTGATAGCCTTCCTCCCAATGTTCGTCCCTATCATCATCCCTTTTCCCAGAAAAATGAAATTGAGAAAATTATTCAAGAATTGCTCGCCGCAAGTGTTATTTGTCCTACTACTAGCCCCTATTCTTTTCCTGTGGTCATGGTACTTAAGAAAGAAGGCTCTTGGTGCATGTGTCCTAACTTTCACTCCCTCAACAAACTCACCATCAAAGACAAATTTCCCATTCCTATCATTGATGATCTCTTGGATGAATTAAGCGGTGCCCAGTTCTTTGATAAAATTGATCTTCATTCTAGCTACCACCAGATATGTATAAAAGAGGCGAACATTCCTATGACTGCATTTTGAACTCATGATGGCCACTATGATTTTTTGTTCATGCCCTTTTGCGTGTGTAATTCTCCCTCCACTTTCCAAAGCCTCGTGAATCATGTATTTCGTCCTTTTCTCTGTCATTTTGTCTTAGTTTTCTTTGATGATATTCTCATCTATAGTAAAACCTGGACAACCCATCTTGCTCATGTGGATCGAGTTCTTCATCTACTCTCTCAGCACCAAATTTTCCTCAAACAATCTAAATGTGCTTTTGGAGCCTCGGAAGTCGAGTACTTGATTCATATTGTTGGCAAGGCATGTGTCAGGGTGGATCCTAAGAAGATCGAAGCTATGCAGGATTGGCCTCACCCCAAGACTCTCAAAAGCTTGTGCGGTTTTCTAGGTTTAACGAGGTAGCATCACAAGTTTTTTAATAATTATGGAAAGATTATGGCACCTCTCACTGCTCTCCTTAAAAATAATTATTTCACTTGGACTCTCATAGTTGATCAAGACTTTCAAGCTTTGAAGGTGGCTATGTGCACCACTCATGTCCTGGCCCTTCCTGATTTCACAAATACCTTTGTCCTGGAATGTGATGTTTCCAGGAGAGGAATTGGAGCAATCCTTATGCAAGATGGTCGACCTTTGGCCTTTACCAACAAACAATTGTCAGAGAGACATTTGGGAAAATCAATGTATGAAAAGGAAATGTTGGCTATTCTTCATGCAGTGGATCTTTGGCGCCCTTATCGATTGGGGAAATGCTTCCAAATTAAGACAGATCATCAAAGCCTAATGTATTTTCTAGAACAACGCCCTTCATCCATGAAGCAACAAAAATGGGTTACTAAGCTCTTTGGATATGATTATGAGATAATTTATAAGAAAGGAAAAAAATGTGGTTGTTGACGTTCTTTCAAGAAAATATGAAGATGAAGGGTCCCTTTTTTCCCTCTCCTTCATTGTACGAGATTGGCTCCAAGTTGTTCGCCAAGAATGGCTAGAAGATCCCAAAATTTTGCGTTTGATCCAACAATTGCAAGCCAATTCTCCAATTTCCCTAGGGTACTCTTGGCACAATGATGAGATTCACTACAAATGTCATTTGTATTTAAGTAAACAGTCACAACCTAAATCCACGGTGCTTTCTGAGCTTCATGTTACACCCACAGCTAGGCACGCAGGGTTTACTAAAACCTATGACCGGGTCAAACGTTCCCTTTTTTGGGATGGTATGAAACAGGATGTTCTCACTTTTGTGGCGAAATGTGATGTTTGTCAATGCAACAAGGGTGAAATAGTCAAAGCCCCTCCCACACTACAACCGCTTCTTATTCCACCCTCTATTTGGAGGGATATCTCTATGGATTTTATTGTTGGCTTACCTAAATCGAGAAATAATTCAGTCATCATGTTGGTAGTTGATCATCTTTCCAAGTATTCTCATTTCTGTTCTCTTCAACACCCATTTATTGCCTCCACTGTGGCTCAACTTTTCATGGATCGTGTCTTCAAGCTTCACGCCATGCCTCATTCTATTATTTTTTATCGAGATCCCACTTTCACCAACAATTTTTTGCAAGAACTGTTTAGGATACAAGGCACCCAATTGCATCTCAGCACTGCATATCATCCCCAGAATGATGGTCAAACTGAAGTTGTCGACAAGTTTTTGGAAACATATTTGAGGTGTTTTTCATCTAAAAGGAAAAATCAGTGGGTTAAATGGTTACCACTAGTTGAATGGTGGTACAAGACTTCTTACCATACAACTACTTGCATGACTCCTTTTGAAGCAGTATATGGAAAAAATCCACCTTCAGTTCTCTCATACATGCCAGGTGTCTCAAAATTCTAGGCGGTTGACCAAACTCTTACAGTTTGAGAGGCTATTCTCCATACCCACAAAGAGAATTTGGTCATGGCTCAAAATCGCATGAAGCAACAAGAAGATCAAGGTCACTCTGAATGTCAATTTGTTGAAGGATACCAAGTGTTTCTTCGACTGCAACCTTATAAGAAAACTTCACTCAAGGATGACCATTGGCATAAATTGGTGCCCAAATTTTATGGTCCTTATACAATTCTCAAGCGTGTGGGACAGGTGGCCTATCAATTAGCTTTTCCCATTCATTATAAACTCCATCATATTTTTCATGTCTCCTTCTTAAAGAAGGTGATTGGAATTAAGTGTCAAACTCAAACCATCCTTCTCGAGTTGGATGAAGAAGGCTCCATCTGGTTGCAGCCACAAGAAGTTTTGGACCAGCAGAGCGTCTTCTTTGTCAGCACACCATCAAGGAAGTGTTAGTCCAGTGGAAAGATACAACTCCAGTAGCTGCCACCTGGGAGCCAGCTACCATTCTGTAGCAATTTCCTCATCCCAAGCCTTGAGGACAAGGCTCTTTTTAAGGGGGAGGGCATGTTAGGGACCTAACCTCCCTAACCCCTCACATAGGTAGAAAAATATGTTTCCATGCAATAAACGCCAATATTAATAAGGCAGAATAATTCAAATTTAAGAATACCTAATAGAATCTTCCACTTCTAGAATATCTTCCTCTAGAATGTTCTTTTGGGTAGATATATTTAGCATAAATAGGATTCAAGGGCATGAGAAGATTTTTTCTTGAGAATTATTGTAATAGAGAATTGCTCTGCTGGAGGTTTCCCCCTCAAAGAGGCAAGTGAACATTGTTACCTATCAATAAAGGTATTATTTTGGTGTTGTGGTTTCATCTATTGTGTTGTTTCGTGGTTATTCTCTACAATATTTATGTTTTTGGATATTATAATAGATATGGTACCTTACACACTCTCATATGTCGTCTGTAAGTACCCCACCTATGAAAAAGAAATGCATTCCATCGCACAAGCTTGCCTCCAACGGAAGCATTACATTCTAGAGAAGGAAACAATCATCTATATGGATTACAAGCCTCTTTATTTCATGCATACACAAGGAAAACTATAGAATGACCACCATCAAAATTGGTCCACATACTTGCAGCAATTTTACCTCAACATTAAGTATAAGAAAGGGAGCACTAATCACGTTGTTGATTTCCTATGTCAACCTCCAGTTGTAGCACTGACCATGGTGCTTGACTCTTGCGGTCATGAGACCTCTGGGTGGTCCCAACTCTATGACAATGATCTTTACTTCGCTACGACCTACGATATTTTGGGAACAGGCACATTCATTGTCAACTTCCATCTTCAGAATGGGTTTTTATTCCATCTGGTTAATCTATGTGTTCCTTCAAGCAAGCATGAAAAGTTGATTTGGGAATCCCACTACAGTCGAGTGGCAAGAAACTTTGGCGTGAAGAAGACAATGGCAATGCTATAGAAGTATTTGTATTGGTCGATGCTTCGACAAGATGTTATTAATTATATCAGATCCTGCATTGTCTGCTCCATTGCTAATATTTCCATAACAAGGATTGTGCACTCCTCTTCCTACTCCCAATGGGCCCTGGGAATCCATCTCAATGGACTACATGTTAGGTTTCCCCTCCACCAAGCATCAATTTTTGTGTGTTCACGATTGTTGATCGATTGTCTAAGATGGCCATTATGACTTCCTACAAGAAGAGTATCATAGTCGAGGCCATTGCCAAGATCTTCTTCGAGCTTGTATGGGTACACTTTGGGATACCATAGACTATCATATTAGATTAGGACAATAAATTATTGAGCACATTCTAGTCAAGCATATGGTCATTGTTGGACACCAAGCTTACCAAATCCATTTCCTTCCACCCTTAAACTAATGGACAGACGAAGTTCGTTAATAGGATGATCATGCATAACTTACGCATGTACAACTCCAAGAATCCATGTACATGGGATGAGAGCCTTCCTTTTGTCCAACAAAAATACAACAGAGCCCTTCATAGCTCGACTGACAACAACCCTTTTCAAGAGGGCCTGGGATTTCAACCATTGGCCCCCTTGATGTAGAATATCCCCTTGCATCCACACATGCAGAATCTTCCCATGTTGAATATGAGGCAAACAAGGCCACTAAATTCATTGAATTGATTTAGCACATCCACCAATAGGTCCTTGATATTTTTCAAAAATCCAATGCTAAGTACAAGTAACACCATGATCAACATTGGGTTCCCTACAAGTGGGAGACAAGGTTTGGCTTCATTTACAGAAATATTTCCTTACATGACCCCATTGGAAGCTATGTCCACTTCATTGTGGACCTTATACCATCACCAAGGTTATGGGTGACAATTATTTTGAGTTAAATATTCCTCCCTTCCTTGGCTTGCACCTAGTATTCAATGTGGACCTCCTTCGACCATATTTCCCACCACTACTAGACACATTGGAAGTGGCAAAGCAACTGACACCTATAAATCTCAACCCTGAATGCATGGAACAAGAAACCATTTATCGAATCATGGAGACACAAGTTAAGGGGACCCACCAACAGAATATCCAACACTATCAGGTTGTCAAAACAGGTCAACTACTACACCAAGGCAAGTGGCTTACCAAGCATCATGTTCAGCAAAAGTTTCCCCATTTGATGGGGGAACTCAATTACATGGAGATCATTCCTAAGGGGGGAGTATTGATCTAAGTGAACATTGGTGGCCGCCCACCTATTCCACTCGCTCAAAATACAGTTTCCATGTTGGCAGATTTTCTAAGGTATTTTGGATCCTGAACTTTCGGGGTCATTTTGAGGCCCTAAACGACTTTTTTTGGCCTGTAATCACTTGTTCAATAGAAAAAGGATCTATATTGGATCATTTATAATGTGTATTTCTCGGCTAGACCTTTCAAACAAGGTACCAAGCATCCCAAACGGAGATTGTATGCATAAGTTACACCCTCGGGAATTTGACATGTCAACTACCCCCATCAGGGCCCACAAACCTTTTGGTGTTCCATCTTTTGGGGTTAGGGTTTTGGATGTTTAGGGTTTTATCATTAATGCTTTATGTTAAAAAATTCATTTTGAGCCTCATTGTAATCATATTCTTGTGAATGCATGTATCCATCACATCTCTTCTCAGAGATAAGCTACCACCATTCTAGTGAGTTCATTTAACTTTGTATTTTCTTTTACAGTCTTTGCATATTTCATTCTTTAATAGAAATTGAGTATTATTGTATCTATGTGTTTCTTTCATATTTATGTGTTTCATTTCGTCCCCTCATAAATCCGGATCACTCTTTCCATGATCTCTTTTAGAATCACCATCAAAGAACACCCATAGCCTGGACATGTCAATTTGAAGATCCCTAGTCTACCATGGGCTCTTATCTTTGATCTCCTTCTTGTAGCCTTTGAAATAAAATATAATCCTATAGAAACAATGTAGGGGGGTATCAACACATCCTCAAAAAGAATCTCATTCCTAGATCTCCAAATGACCCAACAAACCAATAAAGGTGATGCCTCAAATTATTCTTATCTTTTATTCTCCCACCATGATTGGAGGATTTGTTCTAATGATTTTCCTCTCCAAGGTCCAATCCCTCCTGCAAGGGTGATTTTCTCATCCCACAATTCCAAAGAGAAATTACAACCAACCAACACATGAAAAACTATCCTATAAAGCAACTTTTCATGGTGGACATCAACTAGAACTCTCAAAGGATCATTTAATAAAGTTGTCTTAGGTAAGGACTTTGTTGGAAAGAGACATCCATAAGAAGAGCCTAGATTTCAGTGGCACCCTGATCTTCCAAACCTTCTTCCACCACCAAAGAGTATTTTTCTCTTGATCTGAGGAAAAAATTGCCTCGTACCCAATCTTAGCCCTGTAGAAACCACTAATGGGATTCCTTGTCAAAACTAATTTATCCTCTTCATCTCGAAGGTAGATGTTACTAGATATCAATTTCTAAATAAATGAATCCCACTCCTTTGCTCTTAAACTCACAAAACTAAGTTCTTTAGACTTCATCAAATCTATACCCTATAATAATGGAACCTCCATGTTCTTGACATCCACTAATGATGATCTATTGAGGGATCTTAGTGAAGCATTCAAATCCACGAATAACCTAAAATTGGTCCCCCCACCTATCCAAGGGTCAACCCCCAATCTAATGCTCTTCCAATCACCAACCTTCCAGGAAAGAAACTTCCCCACCAACGAAAAATCTTGCATCGATGCTTTCAAACAATAGAGGCATTGGAATGGGATTTGATAGGAGACCTAATCCAATCAAGAACTGACAATGGGTGGATGTATTTTTAGACCAAGGCATCCCTCCACAAACCAAAACCTACAATTATCTTACATAAACTTTTGGCAACAAGAGCCTTTGGAGAAATGAAAAAATTTCTTAAGTCCCCAACCCCCTTCCTTCATTGGCCTTGCTAACCTCTCCCATATAATCAAAGCAATATTCTCCTTTCAATGCCTTCTAGTCCACAAGAAGCTGAAAAATATTTATCTCAATATTATGCAAAATGCATTTCGGAATATAATCAAAAAAAAATTAATGGATAGGAATGGATTCCAGAACATCTTTGACCAATATTAATCTACCCCTTAAAGATAGCCACCTAGTATAGCATGAAACAACCTTGTTCTCAAACTTGTTATAAATCCATAACCAATATTGAGATCCATATTCATTAGGATTTAATTGAAACCTAGAATATTTAAACCCACTCTAAAAATCTCCTTCTTGAAAGCAAAGTAGTTCCTTGATAGATCTTATATGACCATTCACTTATCTATGAAATTATATGCAAGATTTGTATTGATTCACTTCCACCCATGTAGCCATATAATACAAATCTAAAGCATGACAAATAGATTTTACGTCCTATTGAGTACACAAGAGAACCTAAAAAATAATAACTTTTTGGGTACCATTTTTTTCTTTTAAGTATATTTTTTTTTCGTATATTTGCATTATTTATAGTTTAAGAATTTTGATCTTTCATTGATTCAAATTTTTATTAATTTTTTTTATGTATTTATTTGTCTTAAAAACCCTAAATTACAAGATCAAGAAAAAATCTATGAAAAAACTCAAAAACATCAAACCAGTGGATCAGATAAAAAGTGTCAAATATTAGTTCTTCTTCAAGCACTAATGTTGAGAAGATGCATTTTTAGGGAATGTCGATAAGCTCATCGACGGTGGGTAGAAAGGTGGTAAGTAAAAAAAATTCTCAAGTGTCGATAATCAAAGGTCGGTGTTTTTGGTATAAGCACCGATAATTTTTTGGATTTTTATGTTTCCTACCAAGACCAAATAGGCTTTCAAAGGTCTATAGTTTTGTCAACTCCCCATAGTCTTTCAAGCATAAAAAAATTTTGTTGAGTCCTCGTGTCTTTTGGAAGCATTAAAATTCTTACGAGTCCTAGTGGATTTTGGAAGTGTTATAATTTTTTCAAGTCCCAATAAGCAAAGTGCATTGATGGTCAATCGGGGGTTAATGGAAAAGTGCAATGGGGTAAGTGTTTCTCTGAAGATCAAAAGAATATTCTAGGAATATTCTCTTTTATCTCTTTTAGGTTTTTTGAAGAGGTGTTAACTCACTTTAATGTGAATTTAGTGGTTGGAGGTATCATTTAAACCAAAATATTTATATAATCCTAACAAAATGATTAAGGTGTATTGCATTCAAGGCAGCGTTTATTTCTTTGTCTAATGCATAATAGTTTTTCTCACTAGGTTGCCAGAGACCAGAGGCAAACTGAACTATTTCTTTTGTTTGTATGCCATTATGAATTTTGATTTGTTTGAGTACAGCTCCCCATCAAGATTGCTAGCATCCATTTCAACAATTTTGTAAAGATCATCGTCAGATATATGAAGAAGTGGCAATGTTTTTGCTTTTGCCTTGATTTTCTTGACTGCTTGGGTATGTGCATCTGTCCAAGGATTTGCTTCTTTCTTCAACCTGTCATTCAACAACTTTCTATCTTGTGCACAGTCTTTATAAAAATGGCTTATATAATTGAGACTTCCCAAGAATCTTTGGAGTTGTAATTTGTCCATAATTTTGTCTGGGAATTTATCTACAAATTCAACAACATGGTTCTGGAGGACCAATTCACCATTATTTATGATGTGCCCAAGATACTTTATCTTTGTTTTGAATAGTTCTAGTTTCTTTTTTGAAAATACCAATCCAACCTTTTGGATAATCTGCAAGAACTTTCTGAGATGTTTGAAGTGTTGTTCAACAAAGGAAGAAAATACTAGGGTGTCATCAATATAAACAATCAACCAATCAAGGTATTGTTTTAGGGCATCATCCATGACTCTCTGAAATTTGGAAGGGGCATTTTTCAATCCAAAGGGCATGAAATTCCATTCATAATGTCCTGCGGGAACACTGAAGGAAGTTTTGAACTTATCTTCTTCTTTTATGGCCACTTGCCAAAAACTTGATTTTAGATCAAACTTAGAGAAGATATTTGCTCCAGCAATTTTGGTCACCAAACTGGACTTGTTAGGGATAGGGTATGTGTCATCAGCCAATACCATATTCAAAGGTTTGTAGTTGATGACCAATCTAGGGATTCCTCTTACTTGTTCAGAATGTTTATTTACATAGAATCCGTAACAATTCCATGGACTAATAGATTCTCTGATAAGTCCTTTATGGAGTAGACCTTGTATTTCATCAGAGCAAAGCTTTTGGTATTCTGCATTCATAGGGATAGCTCTTCTTTTTCACGATGTTCCTTCATATGAATCTTTGTAAGGAAGTTCTACTTCATGCTTTTTATGGTGCCAAAATGCAATGGGATTTTCTTAGCATACCTTTGCTTCAAATTCTTTCTAGAGTTCTAAAATCTGTTGTTGTATATGGCTCTGGGAAATTTGATCTTTAATCCTTAGCTCAATCCTTTTCCCTTCAATTCTTCTATTTTTAGTACTTTTTTCTGGATTGTGTGGATATGAGATGATATCTTGGGTATAGACACAAAAGGGATTTGGATAGAGATCTTTGAAGTTTTGATTGGGGAGGGAATACTGCTGAAATAACCAGGAGATTTATTGGGTAGTCTGGCGGAACCATGTGACTCAACAGCAACAAAGAAGGGAGTGCCAAGAATGCAGGCAATTGGGATTTTTGTTGGCAACTAGGATTTTTGTTAACAAGAATTTTAAGGATAGACAATAATGTTGGAAACATAAAGTTGCTTCAGGTATTTCATAGAGTAGTTGAGTAGGTTGGTTTCCCAAACTGATAGCACTTTGTTGGGTCTTATGCCAAAATTGGACGGGAATGATTTCTTTGTTTAGAAGATTTAGATCAAAACCGGTATCTAGTAAGTTTTTGAGCCGAAACCTTTTTCCCTTGATCATGATATCCAGAAGGACATGGAATTTTTGGTGTTCAATGGACAAGATTTGTTGCTTATCTTCTTTTATTGTGGTTGTTTTAATGTATGTTTTTAGCTTGCTAATTTCTTTGCCCAGATCAGATATGGATACAGTTTGGATAGGGCAGGAAACAAGTGGGGTGAGGATAGGTCGTATGAGAAAAGGGGAAAGGATTATGCTTGCTAACTGGTTTCTACAGAATGTGGAATGAAATTCTTGTTGTGTTTTCCACTCGTAAAAGGAAATCCAAATGTCCTTTTCTTTCATATAATTTTTCCATGCTATTGACAAAGCTATTTTTTCTTTGTCTGGTGTAGATTTTGAGAATTTCTCAGCATTAGGATGAGTAAAGAGATCCCAATTTAGCATGAGTTTTATCCAATCTTCTTTTACAATCTTTTTCTTGCACCCTCTCATTAGGGTAAGGAATTTTCTTATTTCTGGTATTGCTGGTCTAGAATAGAATCCTCTGGAATAGAATCAGTAAGATGGCAAGGGGAAATGTATAGGTCAGGAGAAGGAGAGGTTATCATTAGCATGTGATTTTCATGGGGAAACGGAATTTCTAAACATTGAGGGTGTGGACAAGCATCGTTTGTCGTAGAGCTGGGGGGAGGAAAGTTTGTTCTTGGATTATGGAATTGGTGTTCAAATTGGATTTGGTTGTCTTCTGTGGTTGTGGATACGCTTGAAAGAGTTACCAATTTGTGACAATCTAAGCATTGGATAGAGTAGGGGACTCGTCCTAGTGAGGAAGCTAGAGGTTGGAGAGAGGTATGTAAGCACAAAGTCGTAGATGGTGGAGAAGGTGTAGAAAGTCCACCATGCTTAGTATGCAAGCTCTTTTTTGAAGGAAGGAAAGAGATCACATCAGAAGAAGGTGATTCTTGTATGTGTGCAGAGGTGATGGTATGTTGGATGGGGTTTCAAGGAATGTCTATAACCCAGTGAGAGGGAAAAGAGAGGTTTTCCCATTTGATGAGTTGATGTTCCATTTTTTGGTTGGCAGGGTTAGTAAGGATGAGTGTATTGGATTGAGAATTTTGGTTGGGTGTATGTAACATAGCAAGGTATAAAGTGTTGGTATGTCGGAAGCAACCACGAGAGTGGATAGAAATATTAGTGCAAGTATTATGCATGTCAAAGCCAGTAGTGCAGATTTGGAGTTTAAGAATATCCTCAAGGTTTTCATCAAAAGTATAGACTGAGAAATTTCGATAACAGTCAAATTATACAAGTCCATTTGATAAGGGCACAACAATGCCACCAATGAGAGAGTCAGTAAATTTATTGTGAGTCATGTCTCAGATGGTGCAGAGGGCATTGGCATCTATTCCCTTATGTACTAAGGCATTGATGCCTACTCGGATACAACCAAAATGAATATAGTTTGTTTTATGTTTCTTTTCTTTAGCTTGGATTTATTTAACATTGAGTAAGGAAATGGTTTGACTTACATCATTGTTTTGTTGGATACGGCTGATTGATTCTTTGACAAAAACTCTGGTAATGGCACGGAGATGAAACATGCTCAAATTACTATATACTTGGTTGGGAGAGATATCGGGTAATCTCCATGCAGCTTGAGGTTGTGACTCAACTACTTCTATATTGGCCTAGTTTAAACATTCAACATTATTATCGGAGAACATGGAGCTAAGGCTACTTTCAGAAGTACTACATTCAGCATCCCTTACTTCTTTAAAATACATGGAGTGATCCATAACTTTAAAGATAGTAATAACTATCACTGTACAGAAAATCAGGGTGTTTAATTCTAGTTCTCTGAGAGAATTTTGAATAGGCTCCTGGCCGACTGCTCAGGCAATGACTAGCTAGAACTAAGAGAGTCACAAAAGTGGAAACCTTGTCTTTCAAAGGCCCGATACTTTTCATACGATTCTCACAAATATATATAATAATGAAACATATAACAGAGAGATAAGTCTGTTATCATTCCCGGGGCAAACGCTATACGAAGATGTAGGACACATTAAGATATGAAGAAAAAATTCATACTCACATTGAAAATGACTAATAAGTCTATCATGTCTTACTGGCTAACAGTGGTGTCAGTCAATTTTCGTGGGTTCACGTTATGATCTCCACTTTGTACAAACTCTTGTCGTTTATCTGTCTCAAGGAATCTTGGAAACCTAGAGCACTTCCCTGGCTTTTGGCGTGGCTTGACCCGTATTTCCAAGGTACTTCCAAATAAGTGGAAAGATGATTAGAGTCTTGGTCGGATGGCTCTTGCATGTTCTCTCTGCCAAGTATACAATAAATCTAGAAAGATGATTTGATTCTTAGGGGAATAAGTCAAATGTCTTTTCAAAAAAATGATTCCTTTCTCCAAAAAAAATGTATATAAGGAGAAGGGAGGTTCATAGTAAAGGGTCTCAATTTTTATTCAGTCCGAGTCTTCTAAGCTCCCTCTCTTTGACCTTTGAGTCTTTCTTTTAAGTTGCTTTGATAAGCCTATGTGATTCTGTCTCGGTCAGCACGAACCTAAAGTGGCAGAAGCATTTAGTTTCAGTCTATCAGTCTGTGTGTAATGTTTTGAGAGAGAGCATCTTGTGCTCAAATTCAATTCTGGAAACCCATGTCGTTTTGGCTCATATAATACAAATCAGCTTCTGCATGTTTATCCCTGAAAATTGTCTATTCACTTGTCTATGTATTTTACTATTTTTGTTTGCCTACTAAAGCGATTGTCAAGCGTTCACTGGAGGTTGGTGCCTGAAAGTTCGTTGAGAATATTGTCGGAAGTTCACTTAGGTCCTGAAGAGTTTCGTGGTAAGTCCCACTAGGCAGGTGGCCGCTAAGGGCAGTAAGGCATTGGGTTGTTCGAAGGTTCAAGATGGGATCTTCTTGGGTTCACCTAGGGGATCTCCAGGTTCAAGCTAAGATCGCAGAAGAAAGCATCGACAGAAGCAGAAAAGAAAAGACAAGCAAGAAAAACAAGCAAAGACAACCTTTCAAAATATTTACATAATCCTAATGAAATGATTAAGGTTTGGTCCTCTCAAGGCACCTAGATTCAACTCGTAAACTTTAAATTCAAACTCAACAGTTGATTTCCTCACTTTGCATTGTGTCCAAACATTCATCACTATGATTGCATGTGCTTTGAAATTGTTGTGTCAATCAGTGTATCAAGTCGCCAAAAGTATAATTAGCATCTTCAATTCAGCTTTGTATCTCCTTGCCTCTGGTAAGTGTTTTAATCCTGGCTCAATTCCGTTAACCTCAAGTTATGTAGGTTCAATCACACTTCATCATCACCCTGTTCAAATGAATTATGTTCAAATAATTATTAAAAGGTTTATGCTAATTGTGTGGTTGGGTGTTCTCATTATCGATACAATGCCACCAAGAAGAGCCTATGTTCAATGGTCTCCCAAAACATCAAAAGGAAAAGGAAATGAGATAGGGGAAGCATCCAATCTAGTGCCAATGGAATGATTGGATCCAACAAAGAATGTAGAGCCAATAATCAAGTTTCCATTGAGGAAGGTGTTTTTCCAGTTGTTAGTGTACAAGGATACCAAGCCAATCATTGGAATGTGAGTTCCCTTGCTATGATGGAACGAATTATTTATAAAATTCAAGGATGAGGATTACCTTAAATCAACATTGTATAGTGACATGGATTTCAATGAGTTATATTATTAAGTGTTATTGAATACGCAATGGTCTTGGTTGCATTCATTTGCAGCGAGAACTATGGTGCTTCATTGTGTGGAAGCATTGGAATGGATTATCAACCATATCAATTGCAAGAAATGTCCAGTCAATGATGAGCAGGGACAATGTCTAGTGACATTTCTTCCCCTAGAGGTTAGTAAGTATTATAAGTTACTAGAATCGGAAGTATTGCTCAACACTAATTTTGTGACAAAGTTTCATGACTAGCATGATATAGGAAAAATCCTAGCGATCTGGTGGAAAGAGGAAAAAAAATACTTCAACCAGTCCGTAGGGTGGTATAGAGTGACAGGTTTATGAGAAACCTACATGTACATCATGGTCATACTATGTTGGTTATATGAAAAGAAATAATTTTCTTGGTTTACCAAGGCATGAGTGTCATTGGCTTGCACAATGGCCACCACTAGAAAGATGTTCAACTGGGAAGCTATTGTCACTAGACAGCTCAGTGATAGAATTGAGCAAGCTCAAAACCCTAAGCCATGTGAGGTTCCTTCATTTTATATGGCTTCCTACTTGTTGGATGTTATATGTGCCACACAGTTTTGTTGAATTGAACCTTAGTTGGCATGTTTTGGAGGCCCTTGTTCATGTTTACTTCAATATGTTGTGGGAAAACAAATACAAAGGTCTTATTCAATGATCTGTGACTTATTCTTGGCTTTCATGTATGTTATTATTTTTCACCAAGTGTGTCTGAGGTTATCCAGGCAGGAAAAGAAAATTTTCTCACACATTGGTAGTTGATGCATAGAAGAGAAACATACATACCTTGGAATATTTGATGCTACCGGTCCACCTCACCTTCTTCCCACATATGTTCATGATAAGCTATTTCTTGGGGAAACGTGTTATCAAACTATTATTCAAGGCTTTAATAATGCCTCATTGATTAAGGATAAGAAGAGGAACTACATTCCTTATGGTTTTCAGCTTGGATATTATTTTGTTAAAGATACTAACAAGCCAAGAAAGAGGGTTTAAGTCATCTAGAATATAGGTTTGGTACTGAAAGGTATACGAGACATGACCCCAATTGTTTGGTTCCCAAACATGTTGATCAAGTTGCATACAACTGGCCATATCCTCATGAAAAGTGGCAAGAAGAAACATTTATTGATATGCACAGCATTGGGGCCAAGTGTCAGAAAGGAAGGCCACCCCTGGTCTCACAGTTTTCATATCTCTATCTTTAGATGAACATGTGGAGGTAATAAGCCAAGTAGTAGCCACTAAGAGAGAATCGGAAGAAGCTAGAATATCTAAAGAGATATGATTGAAAGAGGAAGCATAGCACTAGGACATCCAAGAAGAATAGAACATAGCACTATGAGAACAAGAGATTCAGTGCAAAACTAAATAAGAATTACATAAATATTCAAAAACTAGAGAAATGGTTAGCTTAACACAAATATTGGGAAAATATCAATCAAACGATAGTCGATCTCCAGTTGCTAAGTTTTGGTTCACCAAAGGATTTTTGATAGTTTGAATAAGTGATGTTATAATTCTAGTAAGTTGTTCAAAAACATGAAGATGACATCAAAGGTATATCTGCAGTAGAGTGTGGCCACTTACAGAAAATTTTGGTCACTGAAGTCAAGATAGTCGATATCCTAAAGATGTTGATTTCGAAAATAGAGAAATACACTTAGCACTTCAAAGAAAGAAAGGAAACCCTCAAATTTCTGATGGACCGACATGATTTTTCTTACAATCGTGTGTGTGATTAATTATTTGCACAATGGGCCGCCTATGATGGTGGGCATGCAACTACTGAATCACCTAGTCCACATGAGTCGTCTTTACATGAAATTTTTGTTCAGTTATTTCAATTTTATCCTACTCTAATTTTACTATTTTTAGTCATTAAAATTTCAATAAATAGAGACATCGACCTCTTGCATAAGGGTCGGTGGAATGTAGAAGAAATTCTAGACTATTCTAGCTGAGAACTATTTTGAAGCATAATTCAAAATCTATGTATGATCCAAGGCATTTTACTAAATTCTCGTGTTATTTTTCTTGTATTGTGGATTATTATTCAAACAACTTAATATGTCAGGTGTTTCTAGTAAGAATTTTGAACGCAATTAATATTACTCTTTATACTTGAATAAATTTCTAGAATATTCAATAAATGATTATTGGTATCAGTGGTTGATATGTTGTAGGATTACTTATGAGTATCTCATGTTTAATTTTATTTCTTTATGTTAATTAAGTTAGTTCTTTCCTTAATCTTATTTGACTGGAAAGCTCCGAGTAGAATTATTTCTTCAAGTTTCTATAACATCAGATAGGTTTTATTGACTATGGTTACATGTTGCCCTTTATCATAGATTTCTTTCAGTTATTAAACCATTTTATTTTTTCCACTTATATAAACAAAATAATCATAAACAAAACATAGACAAGAAAATATTTAAACAAACTATTAAACCCCATCAAATGGGTTTCAGATAGTAACATTGAGGATCATTCCATGTCAAACATGGAGGAGTCTAATTGGGCCTCATCCTTGGGTTTGATCCCTACTTTTGAACATTGGGAATCCAACCACCTCAAAACATCCCTTAAGGACCCATCTCCAAATAGTAAGAGATCATCAACAAACATCAGATGAATAGAAAATTTTAAGTATCCATACTTGTTTTCAAGTGTATAAACCTTGGTGAATCTTAGTAAGCCTTGAAATGTCAACTATAAAATATTTGGTGATTCTTTTGTAAAAATATTCAAATTTATAAGGATTTTATATACTTTCAAGAAATTTTTAGTAATTTTTAAAGTAAAATAATTTTATCCTATAGAATTTGGGTGGATCATTTTTAGAATAAATGGAAATTGGTGGATCTTTTTCAAGAGAAAAACATGGAAAATTATCCCATGGGTGAAATTTATTCCCTAAAATTTTCCCTACATGTGATGGATTCATAAAAAATGGCAATAAGACAAGTCCACTAGATGTCCACTCAAATGGAAGAAAGAACAATTTAAAAACTTGATGGTCTCACTAAATTCTTATAAAAAAAACTCCACCACTCAACACACAGCCCAACACATCCCTAAATGTACTCAGCCACCAATTGTACGACTTCAAGGAGATGAGAGGTGACCTTCCTAGATCGTGTATGGACCATATAGCTTGTGTATATACCCTAAATCTCCTTCAATTATTGCGTACACCTTGTTGAAGAGGTGTGTGCTCTGTATGACTATGGGGATGAAGCTTGAGTTGTGTAAGGATTCAAAAACTACCAATTTTTTTGCAAGACAAAATTAGTAATTAATAGAAAAGTACAACAACCAAGTAATGGAAGCCATAGATCATTAATTTTAGAGTGAATCAAATGGTGGGAAATACAAAGCTATTGGTGTTCTTCATTTTCTCATGGAGAATGAAAATGTGAAGTAAAACACAGAGTTACAGTGTAGAATGAATCCTCACATAATTAAATGCATGAATGATTTTACACCCAACCATAGGTATTCGATGAGAATACCACCTCAAAGTCAGGCTATGAGGCCACCAGGGCGAATGGAGTCATCTCACAAGGTCCCATCTCTCTAAACCTAACATGATTACCTTTATTACTCAACCAACAATTTATATTAGAGCGCTCAAGGAATATTTTCCTTCCCTCTATCTAGCAATGGCACTCTCTGTATTTGCACTACATAGCACTAGGGAAAACATACCCCCTTCTCTATGTCACAATCCCTCGGGGATATTTGAAGACCTTCCTTTATTTTCTACCCGATCTCTTAGCAATCATCCCCTTTATTTATTTCTCTAAGTGTATGTGCAAACAGAGTCCATCTACAACTTTCTATATCCATCCTCAAGTTTACCGTTCTCTACCCTAGTCTCTTCTGTTTATTTTCTTGAGTGGGTTCTAGTGGTAATTGTGAATAGTACCTAATGCATGTACATAGTGTGGCCTTCCAATGGTAGAGTCCTAATGATGTATGGCTCAAATGAATGATGATGACAAAAATGGAAGGGATTCAGGATGGAAAATTTTCTGAAAAGGGTACTACATAGGATATTCACCCCTTTCTATAATAATTGTACTCACCCCACTCATAACTATGTGAGAAGGATTTCCCCACCAACCTCTTACTTGTAGTCAATGATTGGGTAAATGATCCAAATGAAGGTGGATTCCTTCATTTAAGACACATGATGGAAAAGAAATGAAGTCTAAGTTTGACACTTGAAAACATAGGATTCACTTCTCTTAGTTTCCCTCTCCTCTTCCCATATGGTGGAATCATAGCCCCTCTGATGCTCTACACAACCAATTAGGACCATTTTATATCATATTGCAACAAGCATATTTACATAGTTTGAATACATCATGACAAGCCTAACTTATGGTCCATAGAAGTATATTTCCATGGTACATGCCTTTGAAATCATTAGTCAAGCCTTGCCCTTGAGCTCTACACTTGGAATCAATAGTAGCATATTTGCATCATTTACATTATTTGATTCATTACAATCAAGGGTTAAAACAAAGACATTACACTCACCATATAAACATCATATATTTTTAGACCTAATTTTACATGACTTGAACTTATCTATGACTTTTCCACATAATTTTTTTCTCAACATGTGTCTTAACCATTAATGATATCAAATAAGCTCTTAATATTTTTTTACTTTCCATCCATTGGATATACATATTCAAAACCATTTTACATGTAAACATCCTTCTTAATTTTCAATATAATTTCATCTAAATCGAAAGATTTGAAAAAATTCTACAACATGAAACTCCATTATATCTAATATTTTTAACCTTATAGCCTCAAAAAGACCACACTTAAAAAAAAAAAAAGACATAATGCTATGGATAAATCTAGCCTACAGATAGGCCAAATATGCCCTTGATCCAAGACAAGTGGAGGAGCTAGATTCCTATATAGTTTTTCCTAGATCTATTATATTTGTTTCCTTTTACACTGAGGGAAAGGATGGCATACCTTTTGATTGAAGGTTTTCTTCGTGTGTCTGGCTGATACAACTCTCGAGATCTTAGCTCCAGCTCATGCGATATTCTTCCTGCACACAAGCAACAAACAAATACCAACATACAACTCCTACAAGTGTTAGGAAATTCAAATATAATCTAGATCTATTCTGATCTACTCAAGGAGAGACCAAATCTACCTTCTACAATTGAATTCAACAATGTGGATAGGGGGGAACCATATATCTATATTCATAAATAAGTAGCATTACATCAATTAGATCAACATACCTTGAGTCATGAAAGATGCATTCCTCCTAGTTCCAGGTTCTTGATGCTCTTCCTTATCCTCGTGAGCTTCTCTCTCCATTTTGGCAACATAACCACTCTCAAACTCTTCTCCCCCATCTCCTTGATTTGGCCTCTTCTTATAGGATTTTCGAAGAGATTGGAGATAGGCTTCATGACATGTGAATTAGGTTGTTACAAGTCATGGTTAGCTTGATGGCATGTGAAATAAGCAATTACAAGTCATAGATAGGCTTGATCGCATGTGAAGTAAGCAATTACAAGTCATGCACAATTTTCATGCTTAATTATGAGTTTTTGTCAACCTATTATGAACTTTTTCTCTATCATGAACTTTTTGCTCAAGTTCCATGCTCAATTATGAGCTTTTTCCAACTCACTATGAACTTTCTTTTCAATTATGAGTTTATTCTTAATTATGAAATAATTTTTGTTTCATAATTATGAAATTGTTACAAAAATAATCATTTCCTTATAATAATTATGAGAATTCTACTCAATTATGTAATTCTAACCTCATAACATTTAATAACATACTTACATAACAAAATACAAGTATAACACATAATGTATTAAGTCACTAAATAAAATAAAGCATAACAAAAAAAAATGTAAATCCATTTTTTAAAGGATTGAGAAATATATATTTAAAGGTTTTTATATATCTTTCTACTTAAAAAGTCTGAAATTAAAATTGATCTATATCAATAATTAAAAGTGTTTATTTTATATCATTCAAAACATAATAGAAAAAGTAGAAAAAATAAAAATGTGATTAAATTCTAATTTCAATGATGATTTTAACACAATAATAATAGAAAAAATAAAAATGTATATATCATTAAAAATAAAAAAATTGTGTCTAGACATACTCAATTAATACTGTACTAGTGTAAAATAAATAAAAAACAATAATTTGGATTTTTTTCAAAATAACCTATCTCAATAATTTGGAATTTTTTCAAAATAACATATCTCAATAATTTGATCTATGGAATGAGACGAGACCAAGAAGAATTCGTAAAACTAGTTAGCTAAGGACTTGGGGTAGACTAATTATAGGATAAATACTCAAGATCTAACTAACATAGAATTTTCTAATCATATTGATTGCCATTAAATTAATACATAAATTTATAAATATCAACGTCATGAAAAGTGAGGATGTTTTAAAAAAACAAGGAAAGAGAAGGTCCACATCAACTCCACCTACCATCGCTTTGGCCTTTACAATTTGTCCTTTCGATTTTACCATGTGTTGCCTTCATATCTAATGTGGTGAAATATACAATGTAAAATAAAGATAATCATGTGAGATTACTTATTACAAACATGTTTAGCACATTAATATATTATTTTATAGGTCTTTGAGGTGTAGAATAGTTGGTGACGGAGTGTGTTGTTAAGGTATTTCCCGATGTTAAAGTCATTGGTTCGAAACCTTCGGGGATAAAAAAATCCAACCATGTTAAAAGTTGGTGTGGCTCAGGCCAGGTGCAATCCCCAGGTAATTTTGATGACTTAGATGCCCCTGAGTCGCGGTTTCTTAGCCACAGGTTAGTCCCACATGCCATGGACAAACTAAAAAAAAACATATTATTCCATAGGAATAGAAACTTTGTGATTAAATTCAAATGATCAACTTACTTCTAAAAAAAATTCATCTAATATTACTAAACAAAATTTTCAAATGGGTAAAAAATAATTTTCTCATCCAATATTACTAAAAAAAAAAAAAAGTTATTTTTTAAAAAAAATATTGTTATTCTATAATAAAATGAAACACTTGGCCACTTCTAATATTATGTCCTTCAAATCATTAGTGTTAAGTTTAAATAAAGGATATGAGTGTGATAGTAATGGAATATAATGAAAAACCATGTTGTGGCCTCTACTCCTATGATGTGATGCAAAGCAATATAATGTAACATAATGATAATTGCACAAAAAGTGTTATTGTCGAAAATCTTTGTAAGCTTTGTGTACATTGATTTGAATGAATTTTTGTGCACGTTGATTTGAATGGCAGTAGGTGAAGTACAATAAGTGTCAATGTCATGTGGTAGAAAAATATGATTATGTTGTATCACTATTGTATAATATGACATAACATGGTGTATACATTCAGTATACCCACATGATATTTAATTTGCATGAAAAGTATTTCTTCTTGTCTCGCTTCTCCAAGCCTAAGCAGTTGTTTAGGTATTTTGTGTGTTGGTTTATATGTAGTTGTTTAGATATATACGTTGCAAATCCAAATATATAAAAGATGGCAATACAAGAATTTATTTGTAGTTGTTATTAATAAACTAATTCAAAAACAAATAATAATTGGTGGCAAATGATTTACAAAATTAAACACAACACTTATGTTATAAAAACAATGGCCTTCTTGTTAATGTTGCCTATAATTTAGGATGTTTGATAGCCAATGACAAATGATACTAATATCATGACCTCGATATCCTCGATCTTGAACGTGGCAAGCCTAGACGTGCATGCACATTTTATAGCCAATGAAAAATGATATTAAAGTCACCAGTCCTACCTAGATATCATTGGTCTTGAACGTGGCAAGCCTGGACATGCATGCTTCATATAGGTACCCCAAAAATTCTTGATCTTAGTTTGTTCTCCCCTACAACTATGAGGCAATGGAAGACCATTTATAAGCACCAGAAAAATAAATAAATTACACCAAGGATTTCTCGAGTTACTTGTTTCCTAAAATTGCATGCAACTCAATAGCAGTCTGCCCTTCTTCTTGTGTAAATGAACCTCGCTTGATATTAGGTCTCAAATAAATTGTCCACTGTAGCTAACAACTCTTACCACAAGGAAGAAGCCCTACAAATTACAAACAGAAACAGATATATACATATATTATACATATTAACAAATACATCTGGTGGTTTCAATATAGTCAATGTTTTGTTGAACCGTCATATTTTTTAAAGTGGAATCATTGAAGAGATTGTAGTAATTCACATCCACTACAGTGCGGGATAACTTGTTGTTGATTTGAAACAACTTTGTTATGACCCAAGAGGGGCATATATATGGCTAAATGTATATGATATGATCCCAATGGGGAGCATATAGGGGCCTAAATGTACATGTAATGTGTAAATACATATGTAATAGGGTCGGCCTAGTGATAAATGGGCATCATGTGCAAGTGTGAATAACTATATATAAGAGATCATGTATTCATTATTTAGAGGTGAATTGGGAAGTATGAAAATTATTTGGTTATTTGGAGGGGATTACCCTATTCTTTAAGGAGTTATTGTGTAACTTATCTATATTGGAATTGTGTTCCACGTTGATATTTTGTACATGGTGTGTACTTCTGTTATTTTTTTATATTTTGAGCATTTTGGATCATAACATTTGGTATCAGAGCTCAAGGTCTTGGGGTTTCGTTGATGCATATGAGACACCTTGGAATTTTAGCTATAATTTTTTTTCTACAACGTTTCAAAAGGAACCCCTTGGAGGATATTTATTAGACGAATCAAGGTACGTGGGGTTCAAATTTCAGCTCCTGAGGCCTTACAATTTCGGAGCTATAGCATGTGTAATATAGGGTTATAGAATCATCCTGAATTTATTCATCGTGGAATTTTTGCTATAACATTTTTTCTGTAACATTTCAGACCCTGAAATCTAGAGGATATTTATAGAAATTATCAATCTAGCTGTGATAAAAATTTCAGCTTCTGGGTCATCCTACTTTTGTAGATACACCCTGTGTAATATAGGGTAACTGACTAGTCCTATTGACTAGTCTCAAACATGTGTTCCGAGTAAAACAGCCATAACTTCTTCATAGAGAATCCAAATTGAGTGAGACAAATTGCATTGAATAATGGACAGTACATAGTATTTCTTTTAAAATTTTCATAATTTTATATCAATTATTGTGCACGGGGCACGTTGTACAAGTTCTCTCTCCTGGAAAGGTAAAAAATCAGAAAGGTGTGGGGAAGTTACCATTACTTCCACTTGGCACATCAAATATTGGTCAGACTTGTGGAATTGTAGAGAATAAATTTCAGAGTACTATAGGTCGCAATTTCATATAACAAGGGCCTAAATTGAAAATATACATCATAAGTAAGGTCGACCAGGAGGATAGACTCCAAATCAGGGTTTCAAAGGTATGTTCACTTAAAACTATCATAAATTTTGATTGGAATGTTTGATTGAGATGATTCAAAATCCATTCGAAAGATAACACATAGAAGAGCGTATTGGAACAAGTATTACAACTATTTGAGATCTTTATCCTTAATATATTGAGGTTTTGATTTGAGGGTTGGGATTAGACCTCAATTAAGAATCAATAGAAATACCTAAATTTACAGGAGATGAAGATAAAGATGAAATCAATCCTATGGAATGGTTGAGCCTAGTAAAAGAATATAATATGACTTATACGGGCAAGAGATTATTTTTTTTATGAAGCTTGGAAGTGGTGGATGAGTGTTGATCAAAATACTAGATGGCACTGCACATGGGAAGAATTTGAAAAACTCTTCTCAGATAAATGGATTAGGGATACAAAAATCAAGGAATTGTATAGAATTCAAGATGAATTAAAAGAAGCAAAGGAAGATATTAAGAAGAAGGGTGATGAGTTATCTAAGATATGATCCCTTAATGAATCACTCATTAAGGATGTTAAGAACTTAAAGCAAGAAAATAATAGTAAATCAAAGTGGGAAAATGATGAGTAAAGGGAATATTTGAAAAAGAAAGATGAAGAGATATGTAGATTATGAAACCATAATAAAAACTATTGGATGAGGTCAAGAGATTGAAAGAAGAAAAGAAGAATTGTCAAAATCAAGAAGAAAGAAGGATCTTGGATGAAGAATATACCAAAAGACTAAAAGATGAAATTTGCATGAAGGTTGAGGAATCCTTAAATACTAATGAGGTAAAATCAGAAATACAAGCCAAAATTGAAGAATGACGTCAAAATTTGTTATGGGATCACATTCCAGCTTCAAAAGGAGAAAGAAGACAAGATTCAAGAAGGTCAACAGAAGATACTTGAAGAAGTTGAACTCCATCTAGAGGATGTACATGCCAAATATGATGGTATTATCTCGAAGGCTAGAGTAATAAAAGACCAAGAAAATATGATCGAGGATTCCATTGTCATTGAAAATAAGATAGATGAAATTTATGTGCAGAGTGAAGGAAGACCATCAAATGTGAAACTGTATCAACACCCTCATTACCAAGAAACATTTCAAGGAAGGCAAGAATGACAATATCAACATTATGAAGGAAGAAGGTGGGATACTTGTCAATATTCATGGAACAAGACATCACCAAACTACTCTTAAACAAGCTATTATCAGAGACCAACAACGACTACAAATTGGAGAATCTTCAACAAAAATACATGGAATCAAAGGAAAGAAAATCATTCAACAACTAGACACCAAGGATTAAGACCAAAAAGAATTGATTTTAGATGGATAGATCATCAACAATGGAATGAAGAAAGAAGGAACATAAGAAAGTCATATTACTTGGTTTCATCACATGTGAAGCATTTAAATGCAAAGCTTTGAGAACAAAGATTTTTGAAGGAGGGTACTATGTTATGACTCAAGAGGGGCATATATATGGCTAAATGTATATGATATGACCCCAATCGGGGGAATATAGGGGCCTAAATGTACATGTAATGTGTAAATACATATGTAATAGGGTCGGTCTAGTGATAAAGGGGTCTCATGTGCAAGTGTGAATAGCTATATATAAGAGATCATGTATTCATTATTTAGAGGTGAATTGGGAAGTATGAAAGGTATTTGTTTATCGGAGGGGGTTACTCTATTCTTTAATGAGTTATTGTGTAACTTATCTATATTGAAGTTGTGTTCCATGTTGACATTATGTACATGGTGTGTACTTCTGTTATTTTTTAATATTTTGAGCATTTTGGATCATAACAAACTCTTTCGGATTAGCAAGGTTGATTATGTTGCACATGAACACATAGGTCAAGGAAGAATACCTTGGAATGATGTTGTAACCTTATGTATAGTAAGAAGGAACATTGGTCAAATTTATTGCAGGTCACTGCAGCTCATTCAACAGCTCAATGCCCAAAAGGGTGGGGTGTGAAGCATATCTTTCAATGATAAAAACAATTTTTAATTTTCTATAAACCTGCTTTATTGAAAATAAAAAGGGGTTTTCCTTACCATATTTATTTAAAAAAAAAAACTATTTTATATGTCATTTTTTTAAGATCTAATAACTATGTTATATGTCAATCTTTTAATATATCAAAACCTAATTGGAGATAATGAAAATATCTACTAAACCATGAATTGGTTGTACTGAGAAGCAAGAAAATTCAATGGTGGATAAACTCATGTCAATGTTCTTTTGTGAATCATCACATTCTATAAAATTTTCTTTGTTATCATTGCACTATCACCGTTTTGTGAGCATGGAGCAATGTGGAGATCAATAATAACCTTAATTACATGATTCTTGTAATATGGTTCCACAAATTTAAGCAGCATGTGGTTTATTGTCTTGGCTTCTATTTGTTTTATATTCATAGGATTAAAAAAAAATCAGGATGAAGGGTAGTTTACACTTATTGTGCCTACAAGAAAGATTTGTCAATACATGCTAGATATTCTCCAACAAAAGGAGAAAAGGATTCTCTTAGCACTTATCCCTTGCTTGGACAAGAAAACAAAAGCATCTTCCCTAATGAAAGTGCTTCGATGTTCCTGAGAGAGCAGAGTGTAAAATCATGAGAAACCCCAATGGGTACTGTATCTTAACAGAACAGCATAAGAGGTCTACTAAGGTTTACTTTCAAGACTCGGGAAGCTCTCTTGGATCCATAACCATTTGAGATTTGGAACTATCCCTGCATCTGTCTTGTGAATCTCATATTGAAATTTGTAGCATTATTATCGTCCCAAGCATGCTCCCCTTTGAAATCGACAATCAACTAATCTTTAGATTGGGCTTGCATGTGTTGAATGTGACCACAAAACTTGACGCCCATTATCATTATCAGTGGTTTGTATCGCATTTGTTAACGGTATACATCAATGACCGATACTCAAACATTGTCTCACTTTGTTCAACTTCAACACATATATTCGCATAGTGCATACGCGTACCACGGTGATTGGGTGAAGACCTCAGGAATGTAGTAGCATCACCTCTTTTTATGTTGTTTCTCGGGCTGTGTTTGGTACTCATGAAGGATCAGTTTTCCATCTCTTGCCCCAAATATGCTTCATTGATTCTCATAAATAGATCCATTGTGTATATGTTCATGGCTATGAACTCTATTTGACATGGATCCACTGTGTATCTCTTTCATGGCCATGATCACTGCTATATATACATCTTACATGGATCCGCAATGTACTTGATTGGTAGCCATGCTTATCATCATACCTGAGCATGGGTATGCCTACCTTGGGAATCGATTTGTTCTAACTTGTTTTGGTGTTGGTTATTGTTCTTACATTGAATTCTAGATACCTTCACCCCTGAGTAACTACTCTTGAAGACTTATAATTTATTTTAGCCATTAGTTGCTCTTCTAACCTCACACATTAGGGGGCATCTGTTATAGAATCAAATGACACCTCTAAAGATTGGATGCTCTTGTTGGCTTTATCCCTATCCTCCTTACAAACAATCATTCCTCATACCTCCTTAATACCTTCTAAAAACCAATTTTTCAAGGATATACGCACCCTAATAGTTATGCTACCCACGTGCACATGAGCTACTTAAGGGACACCTGTGTACTGCTAATAAATGTTCAAAACAATATAAGTATGCCCAAATTAATGATGAGTTACGGGATTTTTTAGTTGTCTAACTCCTTTTTCCCATACGCAATTGTCTCTAACCGACTAAAGACTGCATAAAAGGAACATTTTCCTCATGGAGAAAGGTAATGATACTTTGCACATTCAAGCAAGCACTCATTTGACTATTCATGTTGAGTCTGTAAGCCCATTTTATCCATGTTGCTATTGATTCCTTGGCCTAGAAATCCTTGTTTCTAGCTTCCATCTGATCACCAATATTATCTTTCCAAGAGTGTCTCTTTATACCCTCTTTGGACCTATGGTGACTTCACTGTCAGGAAAATCCTTATAGCAGGAGCTTGGGTGGACGAATATGGGATCTCTTTCGACAAGGTTGCGCCGCATTAAGCAGGTATAAGTTGTAACCACCTTGTTGTTTTTCATTGATAATATAGAAAACCCGTTCCTTCAAAGTACCTTGTGTTATTGTTGTTCATATTTTCAATATTTTTGCATACATTTCAGTATAATACTAATTGCTTTGTTCTTTTCCGTTATTTTACATAGAACTAACAGGTAGTTATTACTATAACTACCTCTCCATGTGGATATATTTGTTCAAGGTTTTTGCAGGTTGAGGAGAAACCATTGGGAAGGAGAGAAAGGACTTTGTCAGTCAAGAACAACATCGAACATTGAGATCCTGGTGAATCGGTTTTCTGCTTTTTCAATAAGTTAGTTATTCTTGTGAAATTTGGTTATTTTATCTTAGTTTGGTATTCTATTTGGAATGTACTTTATATATGGTCATAGGTATGTTGCAGTATAGTCCACTACTGTAGGGGACTTTCCCCAAAATTAGAGAGGGATGCGGGTAAAGAAGCAGGTAGATGCTTATTGCAACATTTTCTTAGGCATACAGAGGTAAGATAAATAATTGGCTAAGAAGTACTTAGTTTGTGCAATTGTATTTGGAGTATGAGGGATGTTGGTAATGAAACAAGTTGATTTTCATAGTGTCACATACTCGAGCATACAACTGTAATTATTTTTATGGAGTTGGATTTTATTATATATGTAAATGGGCATATGGTTCTAAGGCCTATTTAGGCATGTGTGCCCCTAGTTTTATGGTTCACTGGTATAAATTATAGACATAGACTTACGTGATATGGGCATGTTGTATTCCAAAAAACCCAGTTAATAAACTTTGAGGGGGTTATGTGTTTATCCCAAGTCAAGTTTAAAGTGGGGGGATTTTGGGTTAATCTTGACTTAGTCATAGAGTAGTTAGGATAACCTTGATACAATTAATGATAGGTTTACCATTCATGGTTTATGGGCCCATGGTATTGGGTCACCCATGGTATTACATATGATGAATCCTCTTTAATGGCTTGGAATACCCCATTGTGAGATGCCTCATGTTGGCTCATAGAGTCTTGGGTGGATGGTGTAGTATTAATTGTATGATGTATCATAATGTAGGCCAAGAAAGAATGAGCTTGCTGCTCATCACTCTCGTTAAGAGCAATACTCTAAAAGTGTATTGCAATGATTGTTAGTTGTTGATGAATACATTAAGCTTGATTTCGAGTGTAGGGTTTTTCTCCAATAATGGTTTTCCCTAGGAAATCTTGTGGTTGATGGTTTGTTGTTTATTTTATTTTTTTACAATTGCTCCATTTTAAACTTTTTCTACACATTCTTCTCTCATGGATTAGTGTAGGAATTGTATTATGCATATCTACTTCCTTTCAACAAAATGGCAATGCTTTGAACCATAAGACAACCATGAATGCTTAAAACACTAAATGCCAAAACGATGAGAGGAATAATTAAGAAATAGTTCAAGATTTAATTTGGTGGCATGAATTACCACTCAATTCACCATCAAATGCACATACTCATGCCCAACAAATATCACACATCCAACCTTGAACTTGTGTGACCCCTAGATAAATAAGAACATTGTGTCAATACACGTATAGCATGTACAACCTATGTATGGCCTCCAAAATATACCTAGACATCATACGGTCATGGGAAAGAAACTGGGGATGTGTATGGTAGTGAAGAATACAACCATTGTTGTGTATGCTTTAATAATCATTGAATCTGCTAGTAAAATTAGAAACTTGGCTAAAATAATGCAACGGTCAATTAATGGTAGCCATAGATCTCTCATCACAAAGTACATTAAACAATTACCAACTCATATATGTTGGCATTCACCAATTTATAATGGAGAATCAAATTTTGAGTAACTAACAATGTTATAGCTTAGAAATCACCATTAAACCACTAATATGACTATAGGGGACATCTTTAATACAGAGGAAACACCAAATAACTCACACATAGATTTTCTTCCCACAAACATAGAGAAATATTCAAACCATTCAAGACACAATGGATGCCATGTTTACCTTGGAAACCCAAATAGGAAAAGAAGCATTCAAATGGTCACTTATTCTTTATTTCGATAATCTTTGATTACAATGCAACTCGTGGCTCCTATGCATCCTCCTCTCTTGGTCAACAAAAGCCAAAAATCCCTTTGTGATTCAAGTTACAAGAATATATAGAAGAGTTGGGAAGTAATGGGAAGGCCAAGAGATTGACCTTTCATTTCCCATTCATCTCTTTATTTTCCTCTCCTATTTCCTTTTTTCTTTTACATTTAATTCTTTTCTCATTTTCTTTCATTTATTTTTTACAAAACTTCCATTGTATTTTCCTTTTTATCTAACCTTCATTAATTTTTGAATTGCACTTGTAAGTATTGAGTATTACAACTATTCACTTGTGTTTGGATCCATTTTATATCAATAACAACTTCAACTTCAACAGGTTCCATAACAATTTCAACTTCAATGGGATCCATAGAAATATCAATTCCAGTTAAATCTATAGCAACATTGATTCCAGCTAGATCTATACCAACATCGATTCCAACTATAACCATAGCCACATCTTCAAACCCTCTTTTTTATATCATTAACACCACCTTCATGCAAAGCAGAAGGTGGGCATTTTGTTGCTATCTTACTACATACTCTGCATTTTACCTCAAGCTACTCCTTAATGGATTGAATCAAAGTATACATGGTTAGTTTGGGCATCAAATGTTTTTTTTCTTTATGTATGGTATCTAATTTCTATAATAACCCTTTATTTACTCTTCTCAACTTTTTATTAATCCTAAATAAATTAGAATAAGAAGGCCTATTTTCCTTAAAATGATTCACATGAAAATGCTTGCCAAAAAAAAAATTGATTTTCCTCTTTTTCTTATAAGGTCAATTTTTTGCAGTGGCGGCCTTTGTCTCAACAACTTATGTAGTAATGCTTACCCTAGGTCTTATGTTCTTCTTACCAGATTGAGATTTTCTAGCAATTTCTTTTGTGGAAATGGATTCTGCAGTAATGCATGCACATTTGAAGCCTTCATGTTTTGTAGCCATCTTATTTTGCCCTGTTTTCATCCCACCAAAGATGTTACCTCCTCATTTTCCACCTCTTCTTGGCCCCCTTCTGCTACTTATTCTAGTCCACACTCGGCAACAAATTGTTCCCAAGTTTGATCATCCTAATAAAGAGCGTCCATGAATAATAATTTAATCAACCCATAGTGAGATATCCTTTCAAGATGTCAGTGTTGTTTTGACCTCCTCACCATTAACTGCAAAGATCTCAATAAGAAGAAAGGGCCATTGATAAGGTGATAATGTCACAAATTGAAATAATCTTGAAGTGCTATATGAAAAGTAGATTGTGTTTACCCTTGTAAGTGAGATAGTTTTAGATATAGAAGGCAATTCCATACCATGGATGGCTCAAGGATGTCAACTTAGCACATTTCCCTATGCTTTCAACAGTCTCATTACCCACTATAAAATCCAAATGTTCACCATTGTCCATAGTCCATCGCTCAAACCAGCATTCACCTTCCATAGACCTCTAAGATTATTTATTTTATGAATAAACTATGAAGGCCTCATACCAAAGCTAGGGATTCTTGAAATGTTCGTGCAAATTTAGAGGTTGCCCATATCAAATCCCTAAAGGTACTCAAAATAGGTCAACTAGCATGTTTCTCATAAAATCCTTATCTCTTTTGTGTTGCTTTGAAAAATACTAGCTCATGGTGCATAGCCAACCCTCCCATGGTTAGAGAAGAGACTGTTGATACTCACTAGAGAGATGACATATACTTGCTTGTGATAAATTTCAATGGCAATAACAAATGCAAGATGGAAAGGAACATCAAAGAGGGTGGAAAATAAGAAATAATGACCTTGGTTTAGAAAGAATGGTGGCACATGTGAGAGTCAAAATTGCCTAGATACAATAATATTTGTAATGATGATGGTGTTAGCTCAAAGTATAGTGACAAGGATGTGAGAAGTGACAAGAATTGATGCCATATTGATCGTACAAGACATGATATGGACAAAAAAGATAGTGTGGGAATTAATTTGTGCTTGTCACACGAAAGGTGACAGTGACATAAAATGGTGTGCCCCCCAAACAGAATCATCCTCAAAAAAAGTGTCGATATGGCTAGGCAAACTAAAAATATAGGAGTAGTTATGGATTAAGGTAGAATGGCCACCAAAAATTCATTGTACAAAAAAGATGGTGCATATCAAGGAAAGGACACATGTGGCATCTTTAAATGGCAGTGATAGGTGTGAAAATATTTGAATTACTCTTTGAAATATTCCATATCCATTGAAATGGATTAGTAGGAACTAAATTTCTAAGTGACTAGAAAACATGATTTTATAGCCACTCACAACAATTCAGTAGCAACATTGGAAAATATAATTGTGGAACCCTA
>ML838646.1:0-19227 GCA_009831015.1 Picea engelmannii
AAGGGATAGGGAGAAAGAAAAAGTATTACGTTGAAGAGTTTAACCCCACTTACAACCAACATCAAAAAGCGTACATAGGGGCCAATATATCTTGGAGAGCCAAAATGTTTATTGCCCAATTAGGAACCAATTCCCATCAACTCCGTTGTGAAACCGGGCATTGGAAAAGACCAAAGAAAGCTTGGAAAGAAAGGGTGTGTATGTTCTGCAACTTCGGAAAAGTGGAAACAAAAAAACATTTCATTTTAGAGTGTGAAGCTTTCAAAGACAACAGAGACAGTTATGTAAGTATCTTAACAGCTAACTCTTGGAATAATTTACTCACTGAGGGGAGCTCATCATCAACCTGAACAGGAAAAGGACTGAAATGCAGAAATCAGTGTATGAGGTGGTCTGTCCCATAGGCTATTGTTAGCCTCGTGGACATTAAAATTCTTTTCTTTCTTTATTTCTATATCCTTTATATGAAATAGAGGAAAGGACTCATCACACACACTAGGTGCCTTTCGTGTTAAGTGTATGTGTGTTATAGTTGCAAAGGTAATTGAAGAGAGGCTCAACCAAAAGTCGTAAACCCTAGTCGTCGTCAAAGAGGAGAAAGCATTGATTCGTAGTGCGAGCACTGACCGTTGTTGCAAGAGCGGCGAGAGCAAAACCCATGGATTTTAATTCTGTTGGCCTGTGTTTTGAATCCCACAGAGGGCAGAAGTTGAGCTCGTGCTCCCAAAGTTTGATGGTGCAACCAAATTAAGGTATCTTTTTAATCTATAATTTGTTCTCAAAAATGTCTTCCTCCAATAATTTAGGGCTGACCCAAGAACCAGTTCTTGTTGGAAAGAAATATGAGTTCTGGTCTTTGAGGATGAAATCTTTCTTCCAAGCTCAAGAATGTTGGGAACTAATGGAAAATGGCTTCACAAAGCCACCCCCAACAGCCCTGAATTCCATGACAAATGCACATAGAAATACTCTTGTGGAACATAGGAAGAAAGAAAAAAACTTAGCCAAGTATTGGATTCAAAATTCAATAGATGACTCTATTTTTTCAAAGATAATTCGTGCTTCCACTGCGAAATAAGCTTGGGATATTCTCAAATTAGCTTACTTGGGTAATGATAAGGTGAAGATAGTAAAGCTTCAGAGTTTAAGAACTCAATTTGACACCCTAAAGATGATTGACCAATTGATGACCAGAGTGATGGGCATTATAAATCATATTTGGATTAATGGTGAACAAATTGATGATCAAAGGATTGTTGAAAAAGTCCTCAGAAGCTTGCCCAATAAATTTGAAATGGTTGTAATTGTCATTTTAGAATCCAAATATTTATCTAGTTTCTCAGTAGAAGAACTAATGGATCACTTCTATCACATGATACTATAATCAACTTAGAAGAAGGATCTACGGAACATGCTTTCGAGACTCAAACTTCTTTCAGCATGCGCAGAGGCAAAGGAAACAAAGGTAGAAGTAAAAGAGGCATATGTAATAATCATGCAGAAGAAAGACCCACACAAGAACACTTGAGACAGTCACAACGGTCCAAGAACTCACAGAATCAAAGAGAAAGAGGAAGAAAATGGATGGACAAATCCAGAATTAAATGCTACCACTGCAAAAGTATGGTCACTATGAGAGTGAATGTAGAAATAAGCAGTTAGATCAAAATAAAGGCAGAGAAAGTGTCTCCAACAATGAAGGAGAAATGTATGAAGTAATGTTCCTTTCCTGCCATACATCTGAATAAGGTCACAACAAGGACCTTTGGTTGCTAGACAACGGTTGCAACAATCATATGATAGGTAATAAAGAAAGGATTTTTAGCATTGATACTTCTATCAAATCTGAAATTACTCTAGGAGATGATTCTCAAGTCAAAGCTCTAGGAAAAGTTATTGTGTTTGTTTTAACTAAAAAAGATCATAAGAATGACATAAATGATATCTGTTATGTTCCAAACCTTAAACATAATCTCATAAGTTTAGGATAATTGATGGAACATGGCTATGAAGTCATATTCAAAGGTTCAACATGCTTAATTATGGATAAACCACCCAATAGGAAACTCATTGCAAAAATTCAAATGAGCAAGAATAGGATGTTTCCATTAAATTTAAGAAGTATCAATTTATCTCAACCATATGCCCAAAATGTCTCAAACACAGATGAGACTCTATTATGTCATTCTAGGTTTGGTCACCTCCCTTTTAGGAGTCTTAGTCTTCTCCAAAAACACTCAATGGTCAAAGGATTCTCTGTTTTGAAAGAACAAGACAATCCTTGTGAAAGTTGTATACTTGGAAAGCATAAAAGAAACAACTTTCCAACATCCTCCCATGGAGCAAAAGAACATTTAGAATTGGTTCACACAGATCTTTGTGGACCAATGCAAACTCAATCTATCGATGGAAAATTTTATTTTCTGACCTTTATTGATGATTTCAACATGAAAATTTGGATTTACTTTCTTAAAAATAAGTCTGAAACATTTTCAAGGTTCAAAGAATTCAAAGCTGAAGTAGAAAAACAAAGTGGCAAATTTGTAAAAGTGCTCAGGTCAGATGGAGGAGGAGAATACAACTCAAAGGATTTTGCATATTTTTGTAGACAACATGGCATTATAATGAAAACTACAACCAGTTATACTCCATAGCAAAATGAAGTGGTTGAAAGGAAAAATCAGACCATCATGAACATGGCCAAGAGTATTCTCAAAGAAAAGAATTTGTCCAATGACTATTGGGTTGAAGCTATTATTTATTCAATTTACATACTGAATAGATCTCCTACAACAAGCGTCAAAGACAAAGTACCTCAATAGGCATGGAGTGGCACAAAGTTAAATGTTTCTCACTTCAGAATTTTTGGTTGTAGTGATTTTGCACATATCCTTTAAGAGATGAGAAAGAAACTTGACAACATGAGTGAAAAATGCATCTTTATATGATACAATGAACAATCAAAAGCCTACATATTATATAATCTAGTCACTAAGAGATTTTTGGTGCACATGGATGTCAAATTATCAGATAATAAATCATGGACTGAGCAAGAAAATGAAACATTGGATAGTCAAAACCCATTGCATCAAATTGATGAACAGACTGAAAATTCAGAACAACAAGCACATCCACCAAGACTACCAAGATTTCAGGTACAAATACAACAAGAACATTCTAGAAATGGTTCTTCTTCCAACAGTGAATCATCTGCCTCTATAGAAAATTAGAGAATAAGAAACATTAGGGAAATTTATGAGCAGAACAATGACATTGAGCAACAAAGTCATTTTGTCTTGCTATCTTGTCAACCAACTTTCTTTGAAGAAGCAGTAAAAGAGAAACATTGGGTATAAGCCATGAATCAGGAAATTGAAGCCATAGAAAGGAACAAAACTTGGGATCTTGTTGATATGCTAGCAAACAAAACCAACATAAGTGTCAAGTGGGTGTACAAAACAAAACGAAATGAAAAAGGAAAGAGAAAGATTCATAAGGCAAGGTTAGTTGCCAAAGGTTTCTCTCAACAACCTAGCATAGACTATGGTGAAACCTTTGCTTCGTTAGCAAGGTTAGATACAATAAGAACCATTTTAGCCACAACAACTCAAAGCAAATGGCAAGTCTTCCTATTGGATATAAAGTCAACCTTTTTAAATGGCATATTGCAAGAAGAAGTATATGTAGATCAACCACTTGGATTTGAAGTCAAAGGACAAGACAATAAAGTGTACAAGCCGAAGAAATCCTTGTATGGTTTGAAGCAAGCTCCAAGAGCTTGGTACAGTGGAATTGACTCTTACCTAATCAACAATAGATTCAATAGGAGCGGTAATGAGCCCACTCTTTATACAAAATCAAATCAAGAAGGTAAAATCCTCATTGTTTGTCTCTATGTTGATGATATGATCTTCTCAGGAAATCTTATGTTAGAAGAATTTAAAGTTTTCATGAAAACAGAATTTGAGATCACTGATCTTGGTCTCATGAAATACTTTTTGGGAATTGAAGTTGATCAATCTGCCCATGGTGTTTTTTTCTATCAACAAAAGTATGCTACAAACATTCTAAAAAGGTTTAAAATGGATAAATGCAAGCCAACATAAACTCCTATTGCACTATGAACAAAATTGAGCAAACAAGATGAAGTCTCAACAGTTGATTCAACATTATATAAAAGGTTGGTAGGAATTCTCATGTACCTTACTGCAACCAAACCCGATACTATGTATGCAACAAGTTTTGTTTCCAGGTTTATGGATTCTCAATGGAATTTGGAAAAAGAATCCCAAGGTATGTTGCAGGGACAATCAACTATGGCTTGTGGTACACAACTTTGAAGATCATTCACTTACAGGGTACACAAAGAGTGACTTTGCAAGCAACATAGATGTCAGGAAAACACTTATGGTTATTCTTTACATTTGAGAACAAATCTAATTTCATGGGCATCCAAGAAACAACCCATAGTTGCAATATCTTCAGCAGGGGAAGAATATGTAGCTGCAACCTCATCATCTTGCTAAGCAGTATGGTTGAGAAGACTCTTGATTGATCTAACACATATGGAAAAGGATCCAACTCCTATTTTTTATGACAACAACTCAACCATCACATTGTCAAAGAATCATGTGTTTCATAGGAAAAACAAGCATATTGACACTCGCTTTCACTTCATTTGAGAGTTTGTCAATAATGGTGATATTTCTCTTCAATTATGTGGATCAAGAGATCAACTCACAGATAGGAAAATTTGTTTTTGAATTTCAAAGACAACACTTGGGCATTGTAAGTGCTAATGAATGTAACAATTGAGATTAAGTGGGAGTGTTAGAATTACTCTCCATGTCGACTTGTTTGCCAGCACATCTAGTTTAGTTGAGTTAGACCTCAATTAATCTTCAGTTGAGTTATTGTTTTCTTCAGATTAGGTAGAGATCTGTTGAGATTTGTTTTATTTTTTAAAATTCCTTTGTAATCTATATAACACATACTAATATTGAGAAGGGTGTGAACCCCACAGTTTTTCCTGCATTTATGTTTTGCTTCTCTGCCTCTGAATTTGACATCCACTACTATGCAATCCCAATCGTACACCTAAGAAATTTGACTTTTAAAAAAAGTTCCATGCCATGTTGTATTATGATATTAGTCTACTCCAACGGACTTCACAAACAGAGGGGTGAGCATTCAAATTGTTCAATTTCGATGACTATGTTTAAATTTCAATTTTAATATTTTGAATTAGATCTTAAAAAACAATAATTCACAGTCAGTGACATTAAAAGTTTAAATTGTTCACTTTATATAACTTTTGTGAGAGTGGAAGTTGCAATCAATTTTGTTTTGAAATTGAATGATCAAATGTTTAAATTGCAATTTTAATATTTTGAATTAGATCTTAAAAAAAATTAAGTTACAATGAGTGACATTATAAATTTAGATTTTAGTTTGTTATTAATGAAATTATATATTGATATTGTTATTCGTGTAAATTCATTTTAGTTCTAGATTTAATATGTTTTGAGAGGGATCAAATTTCTTGAATTGAAACCCTCATACTTAGCAACACACCATTTATATGTTTTAACCAACCATAAGAATTTTTTTATTTTCAACTACATTCCCTCAAGTTTTTTCAATTTAAAAAAAGTTTTCATTTGTGAACTTCATGTTGAGCATGGAAGAAATTACCCATTTCCCTCATACTAAGTAGCACGTCATTAAATGTTTTAACCAACCATGAGAAGTTTTTTACTTTCAACAACATTATGTAAACATACATACATAAAGTTGATAATGAAATATTTTAGTTAACTTGGACATTGAAATATGTTATTTGTGTCAGAAATTGAAATTTTTTTGTTATTGATATTTTTTTAAGTGTCTGTCAACACTCCATATTCACTCCATATTGAACGTGGAAGGAATTATACATCTCCCTTATATTGGAGTGGCAAAAACACATCTCAATATAAAAATCATAATTGTAAAAAATAATAACAAAATCATGACATTTCTTTTGAAGATATTTGATTAAAAGGAATATGAATATAACGTTGTTGTTATTGTTGTGGCAATAAAATGATTAAACTTGTATTTAGAGATGTCTATTATATTAGACGCCACGCCACTACGAAGATTAAATTTAAGAGATGCTTGAAGCTATGGCCACTCCCCCACTTTCTAAACTTATTGTTGTGGCAATAAAATGGTTAAACTTGTATGTAGATAGATCTCTATTATATTAGACACCACACCACTATAGAGATTAAATTTAAGCGATGCTTGAAGTTATGGCCAGTCCCCCACTTTTTATCATTATTGTTGTGGCAATAAAATGGTTAAACTTGTATTTAGAGATCTCTATTATATTAGACACCACGCCACTATAGAGATTAAATTTAAGTGATGCTTGAAGCTATGGCCAGTCCCCCACTTTTTGTATGTTTTAGTTGTGAACTATTAAGCCTCTTGCACATTATATCAAAGTGGCCCTCTTAACAACATGTTAGTATGCATGTACTTCTCATTCTTATAAGTTTGATGGCATGGTTTATATGATGCAGTATGGTTCCCCTTGAGCATATAGTTGTGTAAATGGTTCTTTCTTTGTGGATGTTGTTGTCAATTCTTGAATCTTCTATATATTGATTCTTATTTGGTGCATAAAGCTTAATGATAAATGCTCAAGTCTTGTACAAGCTAACAATATCTATCCATTGGAGGGAAGACGTTCTAGGGTAATTCCTCTCCTTCTTCCTTTGTTGGTTTGGTAATTACTTGATGCCTTGCTTTGTCTATCCATCTTGGAACCCTAACAAGAAGTAATAAGTAGGTTTATCAAGTCATAGTTGATATTGTTGGTGAAGGTTGTTCCCTTGAGGATCCCTTCTTGATGGGCCTTGATTTCCATTGTTGATCTTGCTTGGATGAGGGATTATTCTTCCTTTTGGTTCTAATTTCTTAGTCCTATTTCTTGAACGAGGTGGACCAACTGTTAAGAGAGTTTCTCCTGAGATCCATAAGCCTCTTTGATTCAGATTGACTCCATTTCCCTTGTTGGATTTGGCATCGATCTCTACTTCCTTACATCACCTATTTTAAAACCCTAACCTATTTTATCAAGGCTACTCTCAACTTCACCTTTTTCCTTATTGCTTAGCCTTAGTAATCCTACTAGGGATACCCCCCTTGAGTTGGAGGAGATTCGGCCTAAAGTAAAGACGATATGTTATTGAGGTGACAATGGTGACCATCCTAAAAGTTGCTCCTTGAGTTGCACCTCACGAACATTTTGGTTCCATTACAGGGGATAAAGTCCATTCCCCTGGAAATTTGAAGATTATTCTTCATGACACATTTATGAGAGTGTTGTATTGAAGATATCCTTCTCACATGGGGACTCCATGACGGGAGAAAGACCTTGTTCCTTATAGACTTTGAAGACATCGTTGGGTGTAGAGGTAAGCACATCCATCAATTTGAACACTCTTTGAAGAAAAGCTCACCTTGGTATTTGTATGAGGCAGGATCATTATCCATTGCAGATTTGTATTTTCATAGTTGTATTGAAGACCTAGAAGCAAAAACGAAAATGGAATTTCCTCCATGGATAGCCGATTGGTATGCTCCTTATGATTTTTCTAATGTCCCGAGGTTTCCTCATGAGAAACCAAGTGTATATGCAAGATAAATTCCTATATTTTATGGACATGGTGATTCAATCATATTACATATCTCATCTTTCATTGAATTTAGTTTAAGCATTGGCATCGTTCATGAAGATGATACGATGGAATTTTTTGTGTTAAGTCTCAAAAGGGATGCAAGGAGATGGTTTGAAAGTCTTGGAAAAGGAAAAATATCGTCTTTTGTAGGCTTTCTTGAGGCAATTTGTAAACAATGGAGTTTTATGGATCATGAGCAATGGCTACCCATTATGGAAAGATTCAAGGAAGTATATGGTGCATGAAACCCTATTGATGAATCACCCAACTCTCTTTTTGAAGATGATGAAGGAATCATTGAAGAAGCCACTGAGTGATCTTAGACTACAAACTCTAGCCTTGAGGCAGATGAGGCAACATGTAAACAACACATGAGCACTCCCACCTTCACAACTGAACCGATCTCTGCCAAGGACTAGGTTTGTGTTCCAAATTTAAGAGAAAATACAAATGAAGATGATGGGCATGTAGAATATAACATAGGTTTGGGATTATGTGGTGATATGAACCTTGATGTTTTGTATGAAAAGATGATAAGTCTGGATGACAAACAACAACCTACCAAAATGAAGTTTGTGTACACCATGATGAATAGTCTTTCACCCATTTATAGAACTTGGAACATGATGATAGGGGTAAGCCACAAACCCCTCCCTATATTAAAGAACGTTCCCCTAGAAAATATGTTGAAGATGTATACAAAGATTGTATTTATTAAATTAGGATCAAATTTGAAAGAGTATGGCTTCCTCATTTTGATTTTGTTTAGGGTAAGGAACAATTGTGACAAAACCAATCCATATTTGTCATTGAAATTTGAACAAAGAAACCATAAAACCTATACATTGGAGTTCAATGGACCTCCTATTTACGATGATGACAGTAATTTTATGAAGGTCTATTTCATGAGCTTGATTGGGTACAAACAAAGGAATCTTTCTCTTTTATTGTTGACCCTCCTCTAGAAGACAAAATTTCTACTATAGATGGTGGATACAAACTTTATGAAGCCTACAGTCAAACAAATCCATGTGAACGATCAGAAATATCCATCACTACTCAAGGGTATGACCACCAAATTTCAAATGAAATCGATGTTCAATGGACCAAAGAAACCATAAAACCTACACATTGGATTTAAATGGACCTCCTATTTACGATGATGACAGTAATTTTATGAAGGTCTATTTCATGAGCTTGATTGGGTACAAACAAAGGAATATTTCTCTTTTGTTGTTGACCCTCGTCTAGAAGACAAAATTTCTACTATAGATGGTGGATACAAAATTTATGAAACCTACAGTCAAACAAATCCATGTGCACAATCAGACATATCCATCACTACTCAAGGGTATGACCACCAAATGTCAAATGAAATTGATGTACCCCCTCATCCCAATACTCATATGGGTGTTTATGTTGTTCCTACATCTGCAATTACCCATTCAAAATTTATTTCAAAGGAGGATAAGGTTCACAACAAAGATGATGAGGACTCTCAGTCATAGAACGATCAAGGAAATGATGGTGCTCTATTGATACCCATTCCAATGCTTGTAGGAAGAATTGTCATCATTGATGATCTTCAATATCTCACCAACCATGCAAATCTACATTGTTTTCTTGTCATCACCCAAGAAAATGAAATAGGTGAACTTATTGGATTGGTTACAAAGGTCTATTCCACTCATGACGCTAATCACACTACTCCAAATTACTTCAAGAATGTTAGTGAGAGGTAGGGGAAACCTTGCTCGTTTAACACTGTCAATTTATTGGAGTTATCACAACCTTGGAGAGAAGTAGTAATTGCATTTGAAAATTATTGTTCTCATGACAATGCTGCAATAAAGTTGATCCATAGTCCAAGGCAATTTCATGCAACTATCACCAACAATATTTCAAGTGACATGTTGGAAGATGAAGCATCTAGTATTGGTAAATATGGGATGATGCTCTTAAGACCTACATTTGATTCGTTTCCAAACATTTCTCACGTGGTGTACAAAAGGTCAAGCTATTGAAACCATTCACCTATAAAATTACCCAGTGATAGGAGTCCATGTGTAGATGCTTTGCAAGGATTTAGGAAAATGGTAACTCACGCCAATGATTTTGAGGATGTTTATTTTAACATAGACTAAAACTTGAACTAGAGTCTACGAGTTGACATATGCAAAAGCTCCAGATACAAAGGGAAATCAACCATTGCAACCTTTAACTGTCAACACTTGTGTGATTGTGAGTCATGTTAATAAAATCCTTAAGATTGTAGACCACGATCTCAAAGGCAATGAAGTGAAGAGATACATTCCTATTGCACAACTAATGCTTGGTCGAGATTATGTTCACAACAAATTTCTTTAGGTGTTCTTGGCCACTAAAAAGGGTTACCTTGTGTTGACGAACTAGAATGACTCGTTCAAGTAGGTAAAGGAAAACACCTGATGGCAGGTCCCAATTAGATCCACTCTCGTTTGGAATAGTGTTTCCGACCAAATTGTTGGCCTGGTTACCAGTTTAACTACTTTACTATCTAAATTTGTGAATTAAAACTCTAAAGAACTAATTCTAGACTAAATGATTCTCTATTGTCCTAAGATGCACTTATATTCTATTCTATTATATCCTATCCCGATCAAGGGAAAACTAAAAAGGATAAGTGCAGTTAAATATTTGTATTACTTACACATAAATGATTCATAAAGAAAGAATATGAAGACAACAATATAATGAGTTAGAAATAAATAGTTGATTCACCAACTAATCACATTGTCGCTGCACTTATAATTGAAAATCATGGTAATTGTAGACATATAGAAAATTAGTCTAGAAGTAGTTCATACGACTAACATTCACACATCATAGAAATAAACATGCATAAATAGAAAAATCTCATTCATACATATTCACACCAAGATCTTCAAAATTTCATTGCTTCAAATAAAACATACAATAATAGTATTGTTCTACTACAATCCCAAAACCAAAAGCCCTTTTTCATGGACAATCCTCCTTTTTTGTAATTTTTTGAGCAACTATTGACATTCTTGTGGCCCAATCATGAGAAGAGGGTAGTTTTCGAAAACAACTCTTTGTACTCCTATTCAAAATAGAATTACAACATAGAGGGAATGAGACATCTGGAGTATTTACAAAAATTGTATCATTATGAGCTACTCGGCCTCTGCATCTGGTCTTGATATTCTTCCCTGAGGAAATAATCTTTCGTGATATCTTCTAGTTTGCTTGATTGCATTTTTTCTATGTCTATTTCTCCATCATAAACTTTGGTGGAAATTTTTTATTTTAACTCTTGTGTTGTGTGTTTTACAAAGTCTTGAGTCATGATGATGAGCCTGGTAGATTTCAACCAATGTAATTATAGAAATTCCCTTTTTATTCGAGTCAAATTTTCAATATTTACTCTTCTAGATTCCCTGTAGTTCTCCACCTTAGTTATTCTTTTTATGGCAGGTGTTGCCTCATCAATGGGGGGCATCAACTGCATTCCAAATTCCTTCATGAGACCATCCGAACTACTCCATAATTTTTTGCAGGTGTTAGTTTCTTTTTCTTGAATGACTTGAATGTCTTTCAATAACAGTTCCCAAGTATCAAAGAAGAATTGCTATCTATTTTTTTCTTTCTTAGCATACAGTGGCTATTTAGTCGGCGGAGATTCGTACATTTATTTCCAATTGATAATTTATCAAAGGAATCATTTGCCCCCTGATATTGTCCTTGAATTTTAGTCAATTTGTCTCGGAACCTTAGCTGATCATCTCGATTAGTTTGCATATTATTGAGCATATATAGAAATCCTTCTGCTCAAATTTGAGTTTCTCATTCATCTCCAATGTCTTGGCCTTGACAGTTTTTACAACGAGAGTTGATGCCTTACTCTCTTCCAGATCCTTTTCAAGTTTTTTCTTCTATTGTTCCAACCCAGGATCTGGTAATTTTGTTGCTCCATGAATCTCTTAGATTTAGTTAATTATGTCTACAACTTGGCAACTTCTTCAACATGTTCCTTTTTTATATGTTCCATCTCATCAAAGAATTTTATCTTTACAGATTCTAATTCTTTAGAATGGGTGTCATGTTGTGTTTGTGCCCTTCTTTCAAATTCTTCATTCATCTCATCCTTCTATACTTGCAATGCTTCGTTCAAATTTTTTGTGTTGAGGGTATCAACCACTCTTGTGGCTCTCTCAAATTCCGAAGTGAGCTCATCCTTCACAATTTTCAATTCTACCTCCAACTCTATGATTCTGGTTCACGCTCTACCTAAGGTGTTGGCAACCTCAAGAACAGATGAGGCATTTAATCCTGCAAATGCATGGAGGGTAGAAGTTGCTTGCACAACATTCTCTTATGGATCGGACCTAGCTTTCCATTCTACAACTCTCCTTGCAAATGACCTGGACTTAGTATATTCTCCCCTTTTCCTCTTGTTCGACCTCTTTTCAATTCCCTTTGTTCTTTCATCATAGTAGTAGTCTCCAATGGCTACTGCAGTACCTTCAAAGCTCATAATTTGCGAAGAGAAGGCAGATTCACCTGTGATGGCATTGAGGGGAGTGTATTCTAGGGGTGAAATTTTCACCATGCTGAGATTGTGAGTTGATGGGTTTTCTGGGGTTTTTCTCAATTCCTGTGATTTTTGTTGTTCCAGCTTCTCCTCTGCTTTTCTTATAGCCTTGACCTCTTCGACTAATCATTTGGCCTCTACTTCATCAACCGCTTTTCTAGCTTCTGCCTCATCATCCAATATTTTAGCCTCTTCTTCAATATTCTTCTGTGGAAGGGCATCCTGCTTAGATTTGATATCATTTTCCATGTTTATTCTTTCTCCCTCAGCCTGTTTTCTTTGGTAATCTTCCTCAACTTGTAATCTCTTTTTCTCTAACTCTTTTGCCTTCTTGATCTTCTTCAATTCTTTGATGTTTAATTTATTCTACTATTCTTATAGAAGTATTTAAAGTGTTCATGTGTAATATTATTCATTGCTTCTTGCTCATATTATAGCTCTTGTTTGGCACCATCATTACATAGTTTTTGTAAAACTTCTTCATAGAAAATAACTCCTTTGAACCTATCTTCCCCAAAATCAACCACATGCATATTAGAATGGGTGAGACCTACAGATATGATGTGACCAATTGCAAGTTCAAGTGGTTCATGACCTTTTGACTCTCAAAGTCATAGACATACATCTTGTAGGGCATCTATTTATTTTCTGGCATAGGGACCATTAGATAGGTTGTAATTTCCTATGTGGATGGGAAACAAAGGCCAGAGTTTTTTGTTGTTTCTTAAGAGTAGAGAGGTAACCCCCGCTCCCATGGTTTGGTAATAAATTTATCTCATTAGAAGACGGTCTGGGACAAACTAAGGTAAAAGGTACGGGGCCCCAATGGTACCATACACCCTGATGTACGAGTATTATTTTCCCAAATACCTGTTTGCTACCCCTTTCATTCCTGCTCTAATTTCATTAGAGATTTGGTGCCTTGGGAACCCATAAATTACGGTATAAAGAAGGGCGAGAAAGTAGTTACAGATATCATAAAAATACCTTTTTGTAATTTATGTTCCATAATTCAAAGAAATACACATGCATAGGGGGTTGGTCCTAGTCCCAGTTCCACCTGAGATCAATAAATTGCACAGGGGAACAAATGGCATAAATCGAGTAGGTTGACATATAAAAGAAGGGCTTTCTCATACATAGAATATTTTTCATGTGGAGACATATGTTGAAAGCCAAGATATCTGCCCAATTGAACACTTGTCTCATTTTAACGGTGATATGGGCCAAGGGTAGCCAATCCATCTGAAAGTGCGTTCTTTTTTCTTCGCCATATAACCAGTTCAATATAGAAACCAACATTTTATATGATGCTTTGAATTCCTATCTAGGGACCAACTTCTATCCCTACTTGAGAGTCTTACCCTCATCTACCCACTAGTGTTTCATTAATTTAGTTGGACCTTTATTGCTTTGAGTGAAACCTTTTAAGAATGGCTCATTGAGAGCATATGCAGGTGTGGGTAGGTGGTACCTTGCACTAATATCCCCAGTCCTTAGAGATTCTATTCACCTTCGCGCTTGCTTATTATGGTTGATGTGTTTGGTTTGAACTACTTAAAGCACGACTGGGCTGCTTCGTTGTAAGGAACAAGGTCGGTCGAGAAACCACTAGGTGAATGCTTCTTTTCTGTATGTTTTGGTATATTTCTAGGTTTTTGTCCTCTGAAGAAAAATATCCAATATTGAAAATCCTATAAATCTCATCATATCTGAGGCTTTAGTCTTTACTAGTTTGATGGGTAGTATCTGTTACTAGAACCTCTTCCTGAAGAAGTTTCAGGTGCATAGGTTGATTGAAAGTAGATAGAGCCCCTGGATATCCTAGTATTATGACTTGCCATGGTGAAATTTTGTCTCTGTCCTGTATCAACCAAGTTAAAACATGAATCAATCAAAAGAAAATAACGAGGCAATTGTAAAGAGACAAGTAATTTTAGAAAAAGCGTAATATCTACGATTCAATAGAAAAATATGGTTACATAGTGTTACAGAGATAATTTAAATGAGGCAGAGAGCTTCACTAGATTACGAAGGACGAAAGAATGCAAAATGAGGGTTTAGGGTCATTTCATTCACATTAAATCACTCTAATTGTGTAATAAATCACCAGTGTACGAGGACCATTTCAAAAATCAGAGCATTGTCTGCACCATTAATGTAATTTGAGGGGAAAGATTGTCCAAATCTGCATATCGAAATTGTAGGGGAGGAAAATATTTGAAAAGGTGGCTATCCAAGTCATTTCCATCAAACATGGAAAGTTCGTGGGTCATTTTGTGCTCCGAAGGAAAAGGAATCGAAAAATATTCCATATCCCACCTGGGTTTGCGTGTCGACACGATAGGAGTGTAGTTGTAATAGGTGGGCCCATCAGAGTCATATTGTCAAAGGTAAACAATACTCAGATTGATGTATGCTCCAATGACAGGGTATCGAAAGAATATTCCATTTTTAACATGGATTTGTGTGCCGACAATGGAGGGTTGTAAATAATTTAAGATACATTATCAGACTTTCTAATTCATAGCTCAAAAACCCTGAAAATGCTAGAACTCCAACAGAGGTGGTAACAAAAGTGTATTCCCTTTCTTGAAAAGTGTGTTATCCCGAAAGACAAAGAGATAGATAGTCGTGCAAGTGTCGTTGGGTGTGTTAGAACAATTTAGAAAAATTCAAATACAAATTAAACTTTGAAGTCTTTTTGTTTATTATCTTTAACAAAAAAAAATTATGAAAAAACTTAGGAATATCGTTCTTTTTAGAATAAAATATATGGCGAACAGAGAGCCCTTCTCAAAGGAAAACGCCTTCTAGTGATAAATCTGGCCACTGAAGTAACCAGGTGAAAGACCAATTGCAACCGCAGAAGATGTCAAGAATGCAATTAAGGTTGGAAAGCGTTCTATGCTTTCCAAAATAGGTGCAGAGAGTCAGAACTATGAGATTGGAAGACTATGCAAAAAAAATTTGGGCTTTTAGTGATCTCGGTGGTTCTCTATGGTTGTGAAATGTGGGCCAGCGGTACATTTGACTTATAGTGAAAGCAAATTGAGAGGATTAAAAAACGCTTGATTACAAAAGTTCAGAAATGGGGGCTGCTCCTATTGAAGCAATTGCTATGGTGCATCTCTCATAAGATATCTAAAAAAAATTGAGCAAATGGAAGACGGTCAGTGGCCTAAGGTCGTCTTCAATGACATATTGTGCAAAAGAAAGAATACATGGATGCGGCAAAATATTAAATGGCTTAGTAAATGGTTTATTCACTTGAACAGGTGCCTTACGAACAATAAAGAGATAAAGGCTTTTGTTATTGATAGGTTCCACAAGCGATCCTGGGATAAAGGGATAGGGAGAAAGAAAAAGTATTACATTGAAGAGTTTAACCCCACTTACAACCAACATCAAAAAGCGTACATAGGGGCCAATATATCTTGGAGAGACAAAATGTTTATTGCCCAATTAGGAACCAATTCCCATCAACTCCGTTGTGAAACTGGGCATTGGAAAAGACCAAAGAAAGCTTGGGAAGAAAGGGTGTGTATGTTCTCAACTTTGGAAAAGTGGAAACAGAAAAACATTTCATTTTAGAGTGTGAAGCTTTCAAAGACAACAGAGACATTTATGTAAGTATCTTAACAGCTAACTCTTGGAATAATTTATTCAGCGAGGGGATAGTGGGAGAGCTCATCATCAACCTGAACAGGAAAAGAACTGAAATGCATAAATTAGTGTATGAGGCGGTCTGTCCCATAGGCTATTGTTAGCCTCGTGGACGTTAAAATTTCTTTCTTTCTTTATTTCTATATCCTTTATATGAAATAGAGGAAAGGACTCAGCATGCACACTAGGTGCCTTTCGTGCTAAGTGTATGTGTGTTATAGTTGCAAAGGTAATTGAAGAGAGGCTCAACCAAAAGTCGTAAACCCTAGTTGTCGTCAAAGAGGAGAAAACGTTGATTCACAATGTGGGCGTTCACCATTGTTGCAAGAGCGGCGAGAGAAAAACCCATGGATTTTAATTCTGTTGGCCTGTGTTTTGAATCCCACAGAGGGCAGAAGTTGAGCTCGTGCTACCAAAGTTTGATAGTGCAACCAAATTAAGGTATCTTTTTAATCTATAATTTGTTCTCAAAAATGGCTTCCTCCAATAATTTAGGGCTGATCCAAGAACCAGTTCTGGTTGGAAAAAAATATGATTTCCGGTCTTTGAGGATGAAATCTTTCTTCCAAGCTCAAGAATGTTGGGAACTAGTGGAAAATGGCTTCACAAAGCCACCCCCAACAGACCTGAATTCCATGACAAATGCACATAGAAATACTCTTGTGGAACATAGGAAGAAAGAAAAAAACTTAGCCAAGTATTGGATTCAAAATTCAATAGATGACTCTATTTTTTCAAAGATAATTGGTGCTTCCACTGCGAAATAAGCTTGGGATATTCTCAAATTAGCTTACTTGGGTAATGATAAGGTGAAGACAGTAAAGCTTCAGACTTTAAGAACTCAATTTGACACCCTAAAGATGATTGACCAATTGATGACCAGAGTGATGGGCATTATAAATCATATTTGGATTAATGGTGAACAAATTGATGATCAAAGGATTGTTGAAAAAGTCTTCAGAAGCTTGCCCAATAAATTTGAAATGGTTGTAATTGTCATTTTAGAATCCAAATATTTATCTAGTTTCTAAGTAGAAGAACTAATTGATCACTTCTATCACATGATACTATAATCAACTTGGAAGAAGGATCTATGGAACATGCTTTCGAGACTCAAACTTCTTTCAGCAGAGGCAGAGGCAGAGGCAGAGGAAACGAAGGTAGAAGTAAAAGAGGCATATGTAATAATCACGCAGAAGAAAGACCCACACAAGAACACTTGAGACAGTCACAACAGTCCAAGAACTCACAGAATCAAAGAGAAAGAGGAAGAAAATGGACGGACAAATCCAGAATTAAATGCTACCACTACAAAAGTATGGTCACTATGAGAGTGAATGCAGAAATAAGCAGTTAGATCAAAACAAAGGCAGAGCAAATGTCTCCAACAATGAAGGAGAAATGTATGAAGTAATGTTCCTTTCCTGCCATACCTCTGTAAGGTCACACCAAGGACCTTTGGTTGCTAGACAACAGTTGCAACAATCATATGACAGGTAATAAAGAAAGGATTTTTAGCATTGATACTTCTATCAAATCTGAAATTACTCTAGGAGATTATTTTCAAGTCAAAACTCTAGGAAAAGTTATTGTGTTTGTTTTAACTAAACAAGATCATAAGAAATATATAAATGATGTTTGTTATGTTCCAAACCTTAAACATAATCTCATAAGTTTAGGATAATTGATGGAGCATGGCTATGAAGTCATATTCAAAGGTTCAACATGCTTAATTATGGATAAACCACCCAATAGGAAACTGATTGCAAAAATTCAAATGAGCAAGAATAAGATGTTTCCATTAAATTTAAGAAGTATCAATTTGTCTCAACCATATGCCCAAAATATCTCAAACACAGATGAGACTCTATTATGGCATTCTAGGTTTGGTCACCTCCCTTTTAGGAGTCTTAGTCTTCTCCAAAAACACTCAATGGTCAAAGGATTCTCTGTTTTGAATGAACAAGACAATCCTTGTGAAAGTTGTATACTTGGAAAGCATAAAAGAAACAACTTTCCAACATCCTCCCATGGAGCAAAAGAACATTTAGAATTGGTTCACACAGATCTTTGTGGACCAATGCAAACTCAATCTATCGATGGAAAATTTTATTTTCTGACCTTTATTGATGATTTCAACATGAAAATTTGGATTTACTTTCTTAAAAATAAGTCTGAAACATTTTCAAGGTTCAAAGAATTCAAAACTGAAGTAGAAAAACAGAGTGGCAAATTTGTAAAAGTGCTCAGGTCAGATGGAGGAGGAGAATACAACTCAAAAGATTTTGCATATTTTTGTAGACAACATGGCATTATAATGAAAACTACAACCAGTTATACTCCATAGAAAAATAGAGTGGTTGAAAGGAAAAATCAGACCATCATGAACATGGCCAAGAGTATTCTCAAAGAAAAGAATTTGTCCAATGACTATTGGGCTGAAGCTATTATTTGTTCAATTTACATACTGAATAGATCTCCTACAACAAGCGTCAAAGACAAAGTACCTCAAGAGGCATGGAGTGGCACAAAGTTAAATGTTTCTCACTTCAGAATTTTTGGTTGTAGTGATTTTGCACATATCCTTTAAGAGATGAGAAAGAAAAACAAGCATATTGACACTCGCTTTCACTTCATTTGAGAGTTTGTCAATAATGGTGATATTTCTCTTCAATTATGTGGATCAAGAGATCAACTCACAGATAGGAAAAATTGTTTTTGAATTTCAAAGACAACACTTGGGCATTGTAAGTGCTAATGAATGTAACAATTGAGATTAAGAGGGAGTGTTAGAATTACTCTCCCTGTCGACTTGTCTGCTAGCACATCCAGTTTAGTTGAGTTATTGTTTTCTTCAGATTAGGTAGAGATCCGTTGAGATTTGTTTTATTTTTTCAAATTCCTTTGTAATCTATATAACACATTAATATTGAGAAGGGTGTGAACCCCATAGCTTTTCCTGCATCTATGTTTTGCTTCTCTGCCTCTGAATTTGACATCCACTACTATGCAATCCCAATCGTACACCTAAGAAATTTGACTTTTAAAAAAAGTTTCATGCCATGTTGTATTATGATATTAGTCTACTCCAATAGACTTCACAAACAGAGGGGTGAGCATTCAAATTGTTCAATTTCGATGACTATGTTTAAATTTCAATTTTAATATTTTGAATTAGATCTTAAAAAACAATAATTCACAGTCAGTGACATTAAAAGTTTAAATTGTTCACTTTAT